>JAQQZU010000012.1:5808255-5819866 GCA_030068025.1 Parauchenoglanis punctatus
CGAAGATGCTGGGATTGGCTCCAGCTTCCCCGCGACCCAGACGGATAAAGCGGTATAGATAATGGATGGATGAATGGGTACAATACGGTATGTAATACTGATGATTTCCAATCTTTGCATATAAAGTATGTAAAAGTGGGTGTGCAAGTGATCTTAACACATTTGCATATGGGATTCTGATCAGACGTAAATGATCTATTACTGATTCAAATGTGTTCTTCCTTTCTCCAGTTCATCAGCGATGGTGGAGAGACAGAACTATCATTTTCAAAAAACGGCCGCTTTCTCGGGGAGGCTTTTCGACTCGTTGGCTCCACCCTGGCAGGTCGCACGCTCTACCCACACGTCCTGTGCAAGAACTGTTCGGTTTCCCTGAACCTGGACTCTCAGGGCGTGATGTGGTATCCTGGTCCTCCTGGGTACTGCCCTTTACCGATGCTTTCATCTGCACATCGGACTCAAGCTCCGCTTCCTCCATCAAACAGGAAGGACTGTGAGGTATGTAGGCTTCATCTGTCAGACTGAAAGCCCTTAGGAAAGTGGACCGTTGGTGTTTTTAAATTGATTTGTTCCATTTCCTCTCCCTCTCTTCTTCAGGTGCTGTTGATGGTTGGCATGCCAGGTTCTGGAAAGAGCCACTGGGCTGAGAGCCACATGGCCAAGAACCCAGAGAAGTGTTACAATGTGCTCAGCACAATCTCGGTCCTTCACTGCATGAGGGTGAGCACAAAACAGAAAAAAAAAAAAAACCTGTCATACTGAATTATTGCGGTTGCTAGTGAGTGTTTACAGGTACAATACTCATCCAATCTTTATTAGATTTGCATAGTTACCAGGTTATTTAAGTAGTAGTATATAGATGTTGTGTATATTGGATTGGCATCATTATCAGATTTGTAAAGAAATCTAATAGCTACATGAATCTTATCCCAATAATTAATTTATTAAATACACTATCAGGCCACTTTAATTTGAACACATGTACCCTTAACTGTTTATTCATGCAGTTATCCGATCGGCCAATCATGTGGCAGCAGCACAATGCATAAAATCATTCAGGTACAGGACAAGAGGCTTCAGTTAATGTTCACATCAAACATCGGAACCTGTGACCTCAGTGACTTAGGATGGGTGCAAACAGGATGGTACGAGTATTTCAGAAACTGCTGATCTCCTGGGATTTTCACTCAAAACAGAATCATATGAGAAACAAAAAACATCAGAGGAAAATGGCCAGACTGGTTCAGAGCTGACAGGAAGGATATGATGACACAAATAATCACTCTTTACAACAAAAGCAGCTCGGAATGCATAGCATGCTTCATGTTGAGGTGGATGAGTTACAACAGCAGAAGATGGCATCAGGCTCCACTCCTGTCAGCCAAGAGCAGGAATCTCAGCCTAGAATAAGCACAGGCTCAGTGAAAGCGGACAGTTGATCATTAGTCTTATTCCAGTCTTCAACCAAAATCTGTTGGTGTTTTGTGTGTTTAGCTGCCGAGCCCAGAACACAATAATCTGCTGCTTCAACAGGCCACGCACTGTCTCACACACCTCATCAGAGTAGCAGCAACCAAGAGGAGGAACTTCATCCTGGACCAGGTGTCTGTGTGTGTCTGTGTGTGTCTGTGTGTGTCTGTGTGTGTCTGTGTGTGTCTCTGTCTCTGTCTGTCTGTGTGTGTGTCTGTCTGTCTGTCTGTGTGTGTGTGTCTGTGTTAATCAATTATGGGATTAGTTTTCAGTTGGCTTTAAACTTGTCAGAACTGATGCATGTTGCTGCAGCGGTCACAGTTCTTCCAGAAATTAAATGTTACTTTTAATAAAGTAATGTTTCATTTTAGATCAACTAGTATATCCAGTTTCTTCAGCTTAGACAAAATCACAGTCTTTAAGCACATATGTGTCTTTATAATTTCTCTTGTATGAGTCTCTTTTTAAAGTGTCATTTTCTTTACATTTTTTTAATATAAGAAACATAGTCCCAGCATGCACAAAAACATGACGGTTGTATATGCGGTACACACAGACGCTGTGTTGCATTAAAGAATGATGTATACAGTCCTGCCCTTCTGCTTTATTTCCTAATTACCTAGGCAAACATTTACCCATCTGCTCGGAGGCACAAGCTGCTGAGTTTTTCCGGTTATCAGAGAAAGGCAGTGGTGCTCGTCCCCTCGGATGAGGAGTGGAAAAAACGTCTGCGGCAGAAAGAGCAGAGCGAGGGTGCAGTGCTGCCTGAAATATCACTGCTAAAAAGCAAAGGTCAGATCGTACCTGCCCTTTAGCATTTAATCTCATTTCACTCTAACACCCAAGGCCATGCCCTCGTTTATTACTTTTTGTGCTCTCTTTACTCCAACATGCCTGATTTAACTCAGGCACAAGTAGGGAAACACTGACCTGTGCCATGCGACAGATATCTGGGTTGGAGAAGTCCTACTTAATGGAAGAGTAAAAATACAAGAAAAGAACAAAAAGATATGTCATGTATATAACTCAAAATAAAGAAATGAATGGTAAAACTATACATAAATCTCTACATGTATGATTTTTGAGTTTAGCAGCGATTATTATAAAGACAGAAGTAATGTAATGTGTATCATCTCCACTTTGCGTTTTAACCACACAAGGGTTATTTGGCCAGTTCGGTTGGAACACTAATCTAACTTTTCACTGTGGATTTATTATTAAATAAAAATTTTTTTGCTGTTTATGGTCCTGCAGCGAGTTTCACTCTCCCGGATCAAGGCGACCTCCTGGAGGACGTCCTGTTTGTCGAGCTCTGCCGTGAAGAAGCCCAGAAGCTCCTCACAAGATACAAAGAGGAGGCCACACGTCTCCTACCTACACCTGCTAAACGCAAGAGGCACAAAAAACGTCCCCATAAACATCACAGTGATGCACATGGTGAGGAAAACGGCACAGAGTGCAGGACCGGATGTTAATCATAACGATGAGGGTGGAACCTAGAATTGTAGCTCTAGTTATATCGTTATGGCACAGATGGTCAAAAATGAACATCTACATGCCCATAATTAGATCCTTATACTTACAACGTAGTATTTAATTCTGCTTTTCCATCTGCCAGGACTGAGCCAAAGCCGCAGTCAGTCACAGTGGGGATGCCATAAACAAAATGTGAGTGTATTCTCGACGTTATTTTGCATTAAACTGATGTCTTGAGCTGTTTACATTATTTACAACTTACCTACATGCCATAAAACATGTTTTTAATTTCTCGTCTTCAGGGATGGAACATTTCTGCTTTTTCCCAGCCTTATGGCTGTAACAGTGATCCACAGCGGTACAGAGATTACTATCAGCCCTGCACCGAACAGGTAAATAACTGCATTATTCACATTCGCACTGTTTACACCTCTTCAGACTTGCTTGGATGTTCTGCTGATAATTAGAAAGATGTCAGCACACGTTTAAACACTAAATCAGCGTTGTAAGAATGTCCTCGTCTTGCTAACTATGCATTTAATTTCCACCCTCTTGCAATGTGATTAAGAATTCAGCTTAAGGTTTAACATTAAACATTGTATAAAAGCTGAATATTAAAGTCCTGCATTATACAATGATCTGGGTCAGTTAGCTTATGTAAAATGTAATTGTTCCTACATTTAAGGGTGTATTTTTGGTACTTAATGTATGTTGGCCTGGTAGTGAAGTCACACTGTTCAATCTACTGCAGTTTCTTTGTAATTCAAGACACATTTTTTTTAACATTTTTCTCTTTTCGTTCTCTTGCAGTGGAACCTGAGTTACCAAAATCAGGGGTACTATGGCAACCAAAACTATTATTTCGGCAACCAAGCATTTTGGTAAATCATAACAGCAATCCAGTTGTAGTAATCTTTTTCATTCACTTGATTTTAAACAACTGTTTTAGAACTTTTACTCCTCAGAGAAGTAAAGCAGCTCTGTAAATCATGGCTCTAATGCTGTAGCTTAGAACAGTACAGATGTCGGAGAAAAGCAAGAATTCTACAATCATTTGTTTTATATGTATTTTGTACAAAAAGCTTTTTTTTGTACCAGCTTCTGATTTTATTACGATATTCTGAAAAGCATTTCCCTACATACTGTATATAAATACATTCAAACAAAATGCGTTTTATTGGGTTCCTTGAAAGTACACATGTGAAACGGTCACATTTCAGATCCTAAAATAGATTCATAAACCTTTTATGTGAAATATACACGTATTGAGCTTTAAAAAATACAAAATATATATATATAAAAAATTATACAGATCTCAGACCTTTTGCAATAATAAAAATAAAGGAACAGTTTGTCACTTTACAGCCGTCTTCTGTCTGAGAGATGAACACACCAAGACTCCAGGCTTTCCCTCCAGCCAGCTCTATCTTTTCCGCTCGGAGCTAATTTTCGATTGGAAAAATGTAAACAGGAACTGCGGTCAAAATATACTCTCCAGTTCCACATCATGGCAGTGTGAATCACAGTTTTCTAAGATATTTTTGAACTCATTAATTATTAGTAGAGACCTGGAAATACTTTTACAAACATTACAAGCTGATGCACGTGTGTCTCGCTGTCTAAGACTGATCAGGTCTCACTAGTTGGTACAGCAGCACTGCTCCTTTGGCTGACGGACACAGTTCTGACCACATGGCCGACTTCACATCCAGCTGCAGCAGTTCCTATAATCAGCACAGTGATTTCAGCGTGAGTGTGCATCATTTAACACTTTGGAAACAATGTAAGCAAACATTCTTGGTTGTGCTCCAGGTTCATTATTTGATGGCGTTAGTGAATCACCGTACCGATTGACTCAGAAACACTATATCTGTGGACTCGTGAGCTTCTGGGCCTCCGCGCCAATAATAATCCTTCACCTCCTCCATCGTCAAAGCACACCTGTCCACAAAGAAATGTAAAATCAGAGCAATCTAAAGAATTCAGTATTATATTATACAAATACGCCATCAGTTAAATCGTGCTTGGTGTCTGATGTTTGCTTTTTAGTTCGGTACTGGAGCGATGACGCTGACGCTCGTAATAGAAGTCTGTTTTACACCAAATCTCCTCAATTAATACAAGAAATTCATCTGCTTGTTTTAAATGACGTCATTAAGCTACATGAAGCTGAAGAATCTTTTAACTTAAAGATTTCCTGTACAATTTCACCTTCAAAAAAAAAAAAAAAGATGATTTTCTTTGTGTGTGTGTGTGTTCAAAATGGCCATCCCATAATGATCCAGTTAGCTGTGACCTATTATTCATGTTTATAGCTTCTACTAATTCATACTGTAAATGACTTATGACGCTACCGGATGTGTTTGTTTCTAGTGATTTGGATCGCAGATGCAACTGTTCGTTAGCTACATCAGCCTCATAGCGCTAACCAAACGTGTCCTAGCTGATGGAGTACAAGTGGAAAATTGTGTTGATCTGAATTCCTTACTGTTCCTTTAATGATCCGTCCAGGACGTCGTGTCCTTTCTGTTTTTACCTGATGAAGAACTCTGCGCTGGGTCGTCCTGCGCTGGTGTGGTTCAGTGCTATTCCCATCAGAACAGGTGCACTGAGAAAACCCAGTGGAACATTTACCTGCAGAAATGTGACCATGTCATGTACTGTACGTTTCTTTTCTACCCTTTCCTTAATGAAATAATGCAGGTCAAAAAGGCATAATGGCTTGGAGACGTAATGAAAGGAAGTCGTATGAGCTTTTCTACGACTTTTAAACCAGTATGAATATTGAGGAAATGTTTTCCATAATTTTTCTTGTTTTCTTTGAAAGACTCACACCTCTAAACCCCATCTCAGGCATCCGAATCATTCTCCATTACCAAGTTGTCCAAATTGCACGCACCTCATCCCTGACCTCAGCGCACACAGAGGAGAAGATCTCAGCCACGACAGCTCTCTCACAGCCCTGCATGAGGTCAACGCTGATGTCCTCCTCACTCACCCCCTGACACACAGCCTGAGGAAATAAACACACATCTGCTAATTTGGAAACTTTCTACTGGTGCATTTGTGAACTGTAATCTAGCGAAGATTCTTGAATCTGATTGATTGGAAGGTGTTTACAGTTCTATAACAGCAGCTCTGACAAGTTCTGGCTGCAAGACAAATCGCAGGTTCAGATTAATGCACTTGTTCTAATACATTATTGTTTCTTTAGTAACAACTTGGAAAGCAAAGGAATGTTTGGTGATGTGATGAGATGATTTTCTGTAATGCCACAGTGATGTAACATTTTTGGAAAGAGTCTCCCATGTGCAGGAGAAAGGACTTTGTGCTAGTTGTTTCTCTGTAACATGAAATTTTTGTCGAGAGAAAAAAATGGAGTAATTCCCAGATTGACTGCATTTCACTTTCATCAGCATGTTGCAGTCATGCAATCACTGTCCTATCACAGCCCTAAGCTGTGGGCCCTAGGCAGCACTAAGACCTTTAGTGTACTTGAATGTAACAAGAGAAAGAAGAAGAGCCTGAAAGCTTTGCTGAAACACTTTATAGACTCATTGTTCCTTCATCCAAAGATGTTAATATGACTAAAATACTTGCAGAAGGACCTGTGAGTCATGTTATCAAAATTTCATGTTCTATTGCTTACATGTATTGCTTCATTACATTCCTTACGTCACCTTAGGCTCGGGATGCCCACCGGGTATGTCTAAGAGCCCTGCTGCCTCTGCGACTCTCTGACTCCGTCTCAGCATCACCACTTGTCCATCTGCGGTTACCAGGACAGCACCGACACCGAGAGGCTGCGCCAGCAGAGCCTGAGGATCTCCCACCTCCAGCCGTCCACGCTGCTGCAGGTTCACAGCCTCCTGTGACCAGTTGGTCCCTAGGAAGTCTTTATAGCAGGTCAAACCCAGCTGTAATCGGAGCACTCCATTCACTTCTTTGGGTCTCGCATCTACCTGGGGTTCTCCTGCGGCTTTCCTACAGCCGCTGCTCTTCTCGCTTTTTGCATTAACTAACGGGGTGTGTATTTCTGCCAAAGATGGACGCTCTCCTTCTCCGCAGTGTAAAATCATAGGCTTTAGAGCAGAGAGATTTCCATCCTCGGGTGTGTTGGAGTTTAAGGTTTGTGTGGCAGTATCTCCTGCCTTGGTGCAGACGTTTGCAGAGGTCCGAGGAGGTGTGGTGGAGAGTTCTGCTGAGTGCAGTCTGAATTTTGCCCCATTGAAAAGCCACGGTTCTTTGGTCACCCGCTCATTCCACACCACCTCTATATGTTTCTCAAGCTCAGGAACACTTCTGCGGTTAAACCTACACATGTTATAGATAAAAGGTACAAAATGAACACACCCTATCCATGATGTCTTCTTAACTTTTAAGGAGAGATGTACAGTCTGTACCTGCTTGAGATCTCTACGTGTACCTGATGCTCTTCCAAGCCCTGAGCTGGAGCACAGTGAATCATCACAGAAACCTCAGGGTCCATCTGTTTTACAACTTCTCAGACTTCTTCAGAAAGGAAGCTGTCAGAAAGCAGAACCATAGATGCAGCTAGCAAGCTAGTTACGTTTAATGTTTACGCAGTGATACAAAACGTGTTTCATTTAGCTAGCAAAACAATCCCGGCTATTTGTTGAGACTGTGTGCAAATCTCGCCAAGTTTATAGACCTAACCAACTAGACAATTTGCTAAAGTCCAAACTTTTATGTATTAACCGTTACTTCCGGTTACGACACTTAAAAACTCGGCTACGACAAAGTAAAATTTCAGCTAATATTTCTCCTTTCTCATTGGCTAATTAAACCACAACCATATGTTTTGCTATATAAGTCACAGTCTTTATACTAAAAAATACATAAATAAAATGTAGAAATTTATCCCACTAGCCGCAATATTTTTACGTCACTGGCAATATAAACAGGAAATGACGCAAACAATGTGAGCTCGTCTACCGACTTTACCTGTAAAACGCAACCATCAGTCAATAAAACAATACAATTAATGTAGCATCTTACTTGAAATAATTTAAATATAATGCTATGCCAAATTTTCCGTCATAGAGCAAAAATTCATATTTTGTTCGATGTAGAGGCATGGTTGTCAAAGTGGGTCAGAAAATGTTACATATTAATTTCATTATTATTAATGTATTGCATTTCATATTTTTCATTATTTTTCATGATCATGTTCATTTCATGTCACATTATTATATCATATAAATTTAATTTATTTTAATAATATACAAATAATATAACATTGATAATAGAGGGCTGTGATTTCCAATACTGTGATGGATATCAAGGGGGTCATGTTTGTTGTTGTTGTTGTTGTTTTGGTTGGGGGGTTTTTTTCTTCATTTTTTTTTAAATAACACTGTTAGAAATCATGGCTATACATGATTGCTGATCATGGCTGTACAACAACAGCAACAACAACAACAATAATAATAATAATAAAGATGTAACATAAACTAAAATTTAACAAATTAAAGAAATTCCTCCGTTAAAGTAAAGTTAGTTAAAGTCCGTTAAACAGCCAATAATATTTTATACAATTTAAATAAACCCTTTTACTCTTTTAAATAATTTTGTCAAATAAATCTAGATTGAAATGATCTGTGATTTTTTTATTATTATTTTTAATTTACAGAGAAAGTATTCCCTCACTGCAAAACGTTTGAGAACCCCTAGCGTAATGAATGAATAAACCTTAGGGCCATATGACTAGGCCTTTTATTTTGAAAGGTCGTTCAAAAACAGGAAATCTATCTACAGTTGTTTTCACACTACCCGCTTTTCACGTGGGTATAGTAAAAGCGCATTCTGTATTATGTGTGTATAGTATATAATATTATATATGATCATGGACATAATACACTCTTGTTTTAAGGCTCAGATAGGCCAGGTGGTTTTACCTGGAGACGTCTTCCGGTTTAATGTGTCCTCTGTAGAGGAGGACAGCAGCGTTAAAGCTGAAAAGATCATCTGCGGACCGGGACTGCGCCGAAACGGAGACGAGATCCTGGTGTATAAAAGCGGCATCCTGCGACATAAACAGCCCAATCTGTACTGGATAGATTCCCAGCAGAAACGCGTAAGAAACTGCAGGCTACTCAGCAATTACACTGTGTTCTGTATCAGCGAGTAAAGGTGTGGTGTGGGGTAGACAACAAATCACACAGGAGTCAGCTTACTCCAAATGTAGCCAAGCAACCAAGACATGTGGATTTCCTTAGTTATGCACAGGGGGTACCAAAGTTATGGATCTTACAAGTGATGATGGTCTATGTCTCCCAAAATGTATCCATCAGCACCCTTAAAGGAATAATCCCCCGTTAATGAACATGGTCTTCATAAGCATTCAAGATCATCAGGATGTTGGTCAGTTTTCACTTCCTACAATGCAGTTCGACTGCCTATGCTACAAAGCTCTTGCTTCATTTCGACCTAAAAAAGTGTGATGCAGCAGCGCTTTACTCTTTTATTCTGTCCAGCTCTCTCACCTCGTGTGCCATCTGTACACTCTTACGATTCCAAAACTTCCACTTTCATGCAAATACCACAGTGAACTTCATCAAATTCAACATCTCATAGATTGCTAGTCAAGCCAAGTCTCTGTCCTAACTGTGTTGTATAGCATACTGGAACTTTGCATTCGAGCAGTTGTGTCATCCACTAATTATAAGTTGGATTTGTCATTAATATGACCCTGAACATCACTTGGAAATATTGAGTGAAAAAAAGAAGCCCTTGCTCTTTCATTTTCAGAGATAACAACAAAAACTTAATGTTATCTCTTATATTTGAGATGGCTTTAATGTTTCCTCCTCATAAATGCTGTTGGATCTGTGCTGGCAATATTTCCTTGTAAAGTCAAAGTGGCAGACAGCTAGTAATTTCTCACAGGAGTAATGAAAATATAGCACCAGCCAAAGATTTAGCACCAGAAACTCAAAATAAACACATTTAATGTTTCATGATGGAGTTTCCTCTTTGTGATACAATGACGATATCAACATGCATTAACAACATGGTACTTTTTTTTCTCGTATCAGCTGTCGGTGCTTTTTTTTATAACTCTAATAGGATGTGACAGGGAGTAAAATCATTTTATTGTCACTTCTATGGTGTAATTTTCCTTTGTTTGTCTTGTTAAATACATGAATGTGTTTATTAAAAACACTGTGAACATGCTGTTTATGGTAAATTAGGTAAAGCGTAGTAATATGGTAAAGCAGCTCTGCTGTTTACTTGCCATTTTGTTATCAAAACCTGAACCAAGCTAAATATTGTGATGCATGTCATGTATTGTTAAAATGTCTTCAGGGATTACGGTATGATTTTTATGATGTATGACAAATTTAGCTTCAAAATGGAACTGGAATAACATCCAGCTTTTCTGATCCAAGATGGCCGCCAGCATGTTACACTACAGCGGTTAGCTACTCAATGGAAAGTTGAGTAACATCAGTGAAAAAAACTTCTAAATTATTGAGGCAGATTTAATACAGAATATATTTTGGCTGAGATAGAGTTCCAGTTTTTGTTAGCTGCATTAGGCAAATAGCTAAGCTAACAGAAGAATGGTCTGACAGCAAACATGTCCTAGCTGATCAGCTACATTTGGGGAAAATTGTGTACGTTTTGATTTTTCACAAGCCAGCTCCGTTAAAACAGCTTTAATGGCGTTTCTTTCAGGCTGAAAACCAAATGACATCCTGCCTTTCAAAGACAAAATGCCTTTCTTTGACACCCTGTGTAGTTTTTTATTTATATGTTCAGTAGTCAGTTGCCTGGGATTTAGCCTTTGAGTTGAGACGTAGGCTATGTAGCTACTCAAGCACCTCCTTAGTTCTAGTGTGGATATTATAGTTTATTTTGAACAATTTCTCTTCAGTATGTTCCAGTTAAAGGCGAGTGTGTGATCGGCATAGTGACGACGAAGTCCGGGGACATCTTTAAAGTGGATGTGGGAGGCAGTGAGCAGGCCTCATTGTCCTACTTAGCCTTTGAAGGGGCGACTAAAAGGAACAGACCCAATGTGCAGGTACGCATCCGTCACTGCCAGTTCTGATTGCATGTGTAGAGCAACTGCACTGAAATGAATTTTGATTGATTGATGAATTAGATTTTTTTTTTTTTTTTTTTTAAATCACTGTGCAGGTGGGGGATCTGGTGTATGCCCAGTTCATCATCGCAAACAAAGACATGGAGCCAGAGCTGGTGTGTATAGACAGCTGTGGCCGGGCAAACGGGATGGGAGTGTTTGGAGCAGACGGACTTCTCTTCAAGGTGTCTTTGGGACTTGTGCGCAGGTAGGCAGTGGGGTCTGAAAGCACTAGTGAAAATGCTTCTGTTTGGCATTCCTTTTCAATTTAACATTTAAAGGTTTTCATTATAAATGAAATTATCAACACTATCGAGTAAAAAGCCGAATCCTACATGTATTTCATAGTTTCTTAGTATTTGGCACATCTTGTTTTCGCTTTAATGACAGTGTGCACTCGAGCTGATGTAGAAGCTACAAGTTTGTGTAAAACCTGATAATCCATGTAACAACCCCGTTTCCAAAGAAAATGGAATGCTGTGTCATATGTAACTAAAAACAGAATGTAACGATTTGCAAATCATCCATCCATTATCTATAGCGCTTTATCCATCT
>JAQQZU010000012.1:5844089-5866298 GCA_030068025.1 Parauchenoglanis punctatus
TCGCCGGTCCACCACAGGGCCAACACAGACAAACAACCACACACGCTCGCATTCACACCTACGGGCAATTTAGAGTAAACTAAATTGTAAAGAAATGACAACTACATCAAATCAGTTTGGCTATTTAATTAATTGTAACAATTAAGCAAAACAAACAGTAACAATTGAGCAAAACTTCAACATTAGCTTCTTAAATGTAGGCAAGGGTTAGGCCAAATTGAAATCAAATGTGTCCAGTGTGTCTTTGCAGCTTGCAATGCATATAAGCATCACTCTCTCCTCCTCCAGATGACTTTGCAGCACCTTTTTAGTTTGATTCTGCAGAGAGAAGCCCCTCTCTGCAGGCACACTTGACACAGGCAGAACACAGGCAATTTTAGCCAGTGTAGCCCAGTTGGGGCATAGTTCACTGAACTAATAAATAAGCATTGTACAAGCTGTTGAAAATGGTAAACCCCCATAACCATGTATGAGCTTTATTACCGGACATTTTAAGTTTTTATTTTTATCATTTTTAAAAAAATACATTTTACTAGCAAAAAACTGTAATTTCCAGCCAATGGTAAATGTAGCATGGCCAGGCTAGTTCAATGTTTTGTCCCTTGGTGCATTTTAAGACTTTTGTCAGACACACAAGAGAGTGCACTTACAGAATTATTCTATTTAGATTCACCATTTTTTGGTTTTAAAAAGAGGACACTGGGGGCAGGATTGCAGCACGGGGCAGATGGACTCCCACAAAATGAATGGCACCTGCTAGAAAATAAAAGGTGAATCTGGGACATTTTTGGTGATAGAGAAATCCCGCCCTGGACACATTTTTTTTACGTCCCAAAATGAAGACGTGTGTGGGAAAAAAAAGAGGGTGTATGATCACTCCATTTTATTGTCATTAGCTGTAGTTTTGCCCACTGCTAACAGCATCTAGAATGACTTTGATTAGTGATTTAGTGTTAATAGTGATTTTTGCACCTATGGTAACCCCGAAACCATAGAGCCCCCAACATAACAAATCCCAATTTAACCCCTAATCATATGCATAACTAACATTACATAGTTTGCTGATTAATAACAAAGAAATAAAATATCATTTAAAAAAACAATTATTGCAGTCAACTATAATTTGACTTGCAGGCCAGCCGATTACATTAGCTACTGAAAACAATGCTAGTCTAACTTTTCATTATCAAGGCTTGCTTAAATATAGTCAATTAATGTTTGGAAATGGGCAAAACATATCTCTACATGCTTTTTCAAATGATCTGGAGGTCGTACCTTCCAGTTAGACAAAAAAGAAACTTCATTTTATACAAGTCTTTGCTTACTCCAGCATAGTGTAATATAAGAAGAAGCCTTTGTCGGTCATACTGTATGCATTAAAGTTCAGAGAAGTTCTTTTTTGCATATCACAGCATGTCAGGAAGTTGGGGTCAGAGATGACGCAGCAACCCTGGAGCAGAGACAACATTGGGAGCTCAGTGGTGCTGAGACTCCAACCACGGAGCTTCTGATCATTCACCCAGCACCTTTAATCACTGAGCCACTACATCGTCTGCTGAACACTGCAAACCAGTGCAGTGAATTTATCTACATTTATATTCAGTCACATGCAGACAGCTGTAGCATTGACTATGTCAATGCTGTGTAGTATGCTAAGATTATCACATATTCTTAAGATTATTATTTCAAGTATTTAAATTCAATAATGCTCAAGTAAAATACACCAAAATAACACTTAATTAAGGACAGACCCACAAACGGGTCTGAAAGAAAAGGTTCACATACTTTTGCCACTCACAGATATGTACTATTGAATAATTTTTCTCAATAAACAAGCATAATGTTTTTATCTTCACAAAACTTCAAGCACCACTGTATATTAGTGAAATACAATTACCAATGTGTTTTACAGTTGCTAATATCAAACTCCATCAAAAGAACAGGAGTGTGTACACCATACACACAAGGAAAATGCAGCTAGGTGCAAAATTATGACACTTTAAAATGCTCCTTTTTTCTATTAGATCTTACAAGCACTAATTATTACGTTAAAAAAAAATCATTTTAGAACGTTTGGAAATCAAGCGTTGTCAAGGCTATGGGATGTTTAAAGTGATGAGAAAGACAATGAAATTGTATCCAGCTATGACAAACACCAAAGCTGCAGATGTAACTCTTCTTATCAACGAGTATGTCCTCTGAATCAGTCCTTTTGGGTTTTCCCCACTTCCCAAGCCAAGCCTGAAAGCCCCTGATCTGGGATCAGGCATGACAATCTTGAATAAACATGAGAGAGGCTTTAAAGAGATGTTCCAGGGAAGTTGTAGAGATGTCAGTCCGAGCTGGAGAGGTCGCTGAGGTCAGGTTATTTCCTGTGTCTCTCTGCTGCCTGTCTCACAGCCCTCTGTGTTATTTTCTCTTTTGTCAGATGATCTGTTCCAAACAAACTTCCAACCGGGTTGCTTATGGGTTATGAAGGAGTGTGCTTGTGTGTTTGGTGTGTGCTATGTGGTCTGTCCTCTTGGGCTAATGATGATTAAAAATCTAACGTACTATATCTTTGAACATCTGCATTCTTCCCTAGTGGAGTCATGCACACACACACACACACACACACACACACACACACACACACACACACACTTTTCACCACATTTATCCACTGTATCTTTTGCTCCTGAAAGAGAGAGCAGTGCATGACTCACTAATCACGCTACACTGATGTTTTTGTTAGCGTTCATATTTCTGAATACCGCAGAGTCAGATTCAGCTTCTAGGATTGTCTCCTCTTACCTGTGTCATGGTAACATCAAGGTGTTGCCCTTAACAATGTGATAGTATCTCTTATAGAAAGTCACACGTGTGCCAAATTTACAAATGCAATTTTTAAACCTCATGTTTTTCACACATTTTTCACATGAGGTGCAGGTATTTTTTATTTTCACATGTGATTTTTTTATACATAATTCATTTATTTTCACATGTGATTTTACAAATTATTCATTTAATTCATTCGTTTACATGAGAGGTTTTATTTTAAATAAACGATTCATTTTCCCAAGCAAAATGCTCACACTTGGGGCAGGTGTTTTTTCAAGTTCACAAGTGATTTTTACACATGATTCATTTCTTTTCAAATGTGATTTTCTTACACATTTTTATAGATTTTCACATGTGAAAATCATTTTTAAGAATGATTGATTAATTTTCACAATTTTTTCCATGATTAATATTTTACACATGATATTTATAAATAATTCATTTATTTTCACGTGGTTTTTAAATATGATACATTATTTTCCACATGTGCTTTTTGTATTTTATTGTACATTTATTTTCCTATGTAAAGAATGTATTTTTATTTTCATATGCGATTTTTATATGCAATTCATTTATTTTCAAGTGTTAATGTTAATGGCACACGCGAGTGCGCCCGATGGACTCGGCCGCTCATGTAGTGCTTCTGATGTCTCCGTTGCGCACAGCGCGGAAGCGTGCACTTCGGCATTTTGGTGCGAGCAACTGAGAACTACAACTCCCGTGAGCACATGCTCTCGGGATGATCATGTGACCTGTAATTGGACGCATCTGCATCCAATCCACGAACAATCATGCTGGTGTTTAAAAGGACTGCCTTTACGCTTCGTATTCACGAAGCATTAGACTAGCCACCGTGTTTTGACTACTGTTTTTGGATAATCTTTGATACCCTGTTTGCCGATCGCTCGATCTAGTTTCTGTTATTGGATTACTCTCTTGCCTGACGATTTTTGTACCTCTGCTTCAGTGTGTGTGTGTGTGTGTGTGTGTGTGTGCGCGCGCGTGTTTAAATAAACACAATGAGTTTTACTAAGCTGTCTTCTCACCTGCGCATGTGTCCAGCCACATCCCACAAACCTGACAGAATGCTTCGCCAGAACCGGGATGCAGCAGGAGAATGGGAAGACGGCCGTATGCACACCATGCCGTCCATCTTCCTACAGAAGGTAGGATTATACACCCCGGGACCCTATGATGGAGTGGAATATCCTCCAGGCGGATTTCTACTCCAGTGCCAGTTCTTCTTTGAGGACTTACTGGATCCCAAGCCCGCTGGTAACATCTGGGTGAAGTGTATGATACGCTGCCTTACTGGACCTGCCCGCATATTCGCGGAGAGCCTCACTGGTATGGAGCACCCGTGCCTACAGAACCCCAAGGACTTCGGGGATACGCTCAGGGTGTTCTATGGGGCCAAACAGGAGGCTACCACTCCAGAGCCCCCTCCAGTGGTGAAAAAGGAGGCTACTGCTCCAGAGCCCCCTCCAGTGCCAAAAAAAGGAGGCAACCACTCCAGAGCCCCCTCCAGTGGCAAAAAGGAGGCAACCGCTCCAGAGCCTCCTCCAGTGGCAAAAAAGGAGGCAATCGTTCCAGAACCCCCTCCAGTGGTGGAAACAGAGGCCGAAAGGGAGGCTACTGCTCCGGAACCCATGTCAAGGCCCAAGTCCAGGTCGAGGCGGAGGTCCAAGCCCTAGTCCAAGTCCGTGCCGGAATCCGATTCTGAGTCCAAGTCCGTTCCGGAATCCGAGTCCAAGTCCAAGTCCGCGCCGGAGTCCGAGTCCGAGTCCAAGTCCGCGCCGGAGTCCGAGTCCGAGTCCAAGTCCGCGGCAGAGTCCGAGTCCGAGTCCAAGTCCACGGCAGAGTCTGAGTCCGAGTCCGAGTCCGCACCAGAGTCTGAGTCCGTGCCAGTGAAAGAGTCCATGCCCAAGCCTGAGTCCAAGTCAGTGCCAAAATCCAAGTCCATGTCCATATCCATGTCTGATTCCAAGTCTGTTCCAGTTCCTAGTCCCGCTCCCGTTCCAGCCAAAGTCACTCACGAAAAGACTGTCCACTTCATGGCCGAAGAGACTGTTCCAGTATTCGTCACAGAGCCTGTTCCAGTATTCTTCACTGTTCCAGTAAAAGTTCCAGAGCCTGTTCCAGTGAGGGCACAAGTCACAGAGCTTGTTCTAGTGAGAGCACAAGTCACAGCCTGTTCTTCTCTCAGTCGCAGAGCTTGCCCCAGTGAGAGCACAAGTCACATAGCTCGTTCCAGTGAGAGCACAAGTCACAGCCTGTTCTTCTCTCAGTCGCAGAGCCTGTTCCAGTGAGAGCGCAAGTCACAGAGCCTGTTCCTCTCTCAGCCACAGAGCCTGTTCCTCTCTCAGTCACAGAGCCTGTTCCTCTCTCAGTCACCGGGCCGGCTACAGCTACAGCAGATGTCACCAAGCCTACTACGGCACACGTCACAAAGCCTGCTACAGAAAAAACCCCAATCACAGCTCAAGCCACAGATCCTGATCCTGTTCTAGTAGAAGTGACACTCACAGAGCCCGCTCTTGTTGGACTCACAGAGCCAGAGCCCGCTCCTGGCCCACTCACAGAGCCAGAGCCCGCTCCTGTTGCACTCAGAGCCAGAGCCCACTCCTGTCACAGTTTCAGTCACAGAGCTCGTTCCTGTCACAGCTCCAGTCACAGAGCCCGTTCCTGTCACAGCTCCAGCTCCAGTCTCAGAGACTGTTCCTGTCACAGTTCAATCCCAGAGCCAGTTCCTCTCACAGAAGCCTCTCAAGTCACAGAGCCAGTTCCTGTCACAGACGCCACTCAAGTCACCGAGCCTGCTCCTGTTCCAGTCACCGAGCCTGCTCCTATTCCAGTCACCGAGCCTGAGTTCCTGCCTGAGTTTCTGCCTGGACAAAAGTTTCGTGTGGGGGTTCTGAGTGACACACCTGAGTCTACGGGCCCAGGACCCCCACGGGATAACCTCGTTGGGCGCTCCAGGAGTAGCGCCTTTGGGGGGGGTTCTTTCAGGACCTGTTCCTCATGGCACACGCAGGTGCGCCCGATGAACTCGGCCGCTCGCGTAGTGCTTCTGATGTCTCCGTTGCGCACAGCGCGGAAGCACTTCTGCATTTTGGTGAGAGCAACTGAGAACTACATCTAGTTAGTTAACAACTATGAAATATACTAATTCAAGCACCTATAAATATGTTTCATTTAAGATGTGTGGTAGGTGCATCAGTGAGACTGTTCCAGTTGTCTCCCAGAATGATGTACAAAGAGCTAGAACCCTAAGCACTCTTAATTTAGTTCTTGTTTTAGCTTGTGTGGTTCTTGTTTTAATTGTGCTGTATAAAAAGAAATTTTTATTTTTAAACATTTACACTGTTAGAAAAATTGAACATAATTCAATTAAATTCTATTTGTGCTTTGGTCACTGTCACAAAGCAGCTTTACAGAAATATATAAATTTTAGATAGAAATTTTAAACTTAAATATTTATCTCTAATGCGCAGGCTAGAGGTGGCAAGGAAAAACTCCCTGAGACACCATGAGGAAGAAAAAGTGATAGGAACCAAACTCAAAAGCGAACCAATCTTCATTTGTAGTAATCCATATTATGTCAAGCACCACTCAACTAAGTAAAGAGAAACAACAGTCCATAATTACTTTAAGACATGAAGTGCCTTTTAAGAAATAGAAATAAAGAAAAACTACTGAATTAGAAAGTGTGTTCAAACATTTGATTAGTACAGTATATATATGTATATATACTGTAAAATGTGTTAACAGGAACTTGAGTATGAGCATTAATGTCATTTCTAACTACACTAGAGTAAAAGTCTGTTGTATCAAATTGAAGTTATTAGCTGTTCATTGATGGAGACTTGAGTGCAAACTCTTCTTAATGAAAGAAAAAAGATGGTAAAGAAATCTTCCACTGAGCCCGGAATGGGTTATGCAGTATATGGAACAATTTGTTGTAGGTTTCGAGGTGATGTGGAGCCTTTTTATACAGGCCTTGTTGTGTCTGTGTGTCATGTATCATCATGTTCGGGTACACCAGACTGTTTCGGATGGCAAACGTAACTCCAATCGCTGCAACACTGCATGTAAACTCACAACCAGATTTACTTTGTCCCACAGCGACTTTTTACTCAAAGCTGTTTATCTTTAATCAGCCCTCAGGCGCAGTGCAAAAGCACAAATCACGCAGCTGTTCTGCAGAGTGCTTGCATGTTTGGACTGCAGAAGAAAAAAGAGAAAAAAGCTGCATTAAATGAACAGATGATGAAGGGTTAAAATTAAAGGGTTAAAACGGTTCAGAGATCCAAGGCATGCTAATAAGATGTGACTGCCCTGTTCTTCTCTAATTACTGCCTGTTCTTTCATGACTGCCCTCTTTTTTTACTTACACAATTAAAGGAGTGCGCATGCCAGCTCTCTTTCTCTCTCTCTTTTTCTCTCCCTCTCTCTCTTGCTCTCTGTCTCGCCTTGTTTTGGCCACTCTAATAAAGAGAAAAGTCCTTACTCAGCTGCTGGATGCTGTTATGAATTTTCAAGCTGCTGACTTCCTAGGACAAAGAAAAAGAGAGAGGGAAACAAAGAGTGCACAGACAGGACAAGATCCAGGAGTGAAAAAAGAAAGTGTGTGTTTGTGTGTGTGTGTGTGTGTGTGTGTGTGTGTGTGTGTGTTTGGAGGAGCGAATGCTTGCCCTTGTCACTGTATGACATAACTTACACACTCTTCATCAAACATCTATTTTTCTCCTGTCTTTTGCACATTTCTATCAATGCGAGAATCGTACAAGCTGTTTTTCTTTTCACATGTTCCCTCTTTCTTTTTTCTTCTTTCGTTTTAAGACTTGCCAGTGTCCAAGGAGGATTCTACTTCCCTGCCACTTGTGCTTTGAGGGAAAGAAACAAAAATGGACCTCTGTTGCTGAGGAGACCGGTGTATGTGTGTGTGTGTGTGTGTGTGTGTGTGTGTGTAGACATGTTTTTATATCTTTCAGAGTAAGTTTTTTTCTTTATAACTTCCAGGTTAAGAGCATCTTATTGTTTTGGCTTTGTGGGGAAATTTGGCTGGACAAGGATTTTTTTTTTCAGAAACTGCGGATTTAATTAAAAACAGCAGAATTTCCCATTTGGTTACTAAGGTCAGAATTGGATAAGCGTGCAGGGTTGCATAAATTACCTGCATAAAGTGTGAGTGTGAGTGTGTGTATGTTTCTTTTTTACTCCACAGATCAAATAAACATCCAGTGTAATGAAGACCTCTTCACTGCTTCAATGCAAAATTTAGCTGCAACAAACCCACCGGTATGGTCAATTTATTTTTTTCACATTTTTTATTTACTTTTCTCTCATTCTCTTCTCTCTCTGTCAATCTGCTTTTATTTTGTCCCTCTGTGAAATTCATTGTCGTGAGTAAACAGTGTTAAATCCTAGTATCAGTTTCAGTGTTTGAGATTATAGTAGCTTAAGTGGTCGTCTTACTAAATAAACACATGTCTGGTCCTCCCCGCTTCTCAGGACTCAGGAGTGTAAACGATAAACACGCTTGCTCCGTCAGCACAGAGCAGAGAGTTTGACCCAGCCTCCACTATACAAAGCTCCACATCATTGGAGATCGTTACTCACATGTAAGTAGAGCGACTTGGAGGCAGGGCACTTTAGAGAATCAGAGACACAGCACGAGAGAGAGAGGAGTAGTGGAAAGACAGAGAGACACACAGAGACAGAGGCATGTCCAGAATCTGACACGCTTACAGGACTCGGAACACTGAGAAGCTGAAGGTAAGAAGCATGAACTCTGCTATGTGCATTTTCTTACTGGAACGAGCTGCTTCTGTCTCTTCTTACAAGCTCTGGGTTATTTAAGTAACTGCACATGTGGAAACTGCTTTAAAAGCACCTTCAGAGAGAGAGAGAGAAAGAGAGAGAGAGAGAGAGAGAGAGCGAGAGAGAGAGAGAGAGAGAGAGAGAGCACAGGGGTACATTTTAGCTGTTAGAGTCGCATTCAGATGTTTACACTGCCAGGAATTAACACAGACTTCCTGATTGTTCACTCTGAGCACACTCTTAAATGTGTCCTGAATATTGAAAGGATCTGGACAGCTCACACTAATCTACCTAATTTTACTTTACTTTCAGATTCTGACTCATATCATCCTTTGGTGAGAGTGTGTGTCATTGTGTGCATCAGTGGCATCTTTTATGACAGTGAAATTATACACACAATTACTTTAAACACAATCATAGTCTTTGTTGCTTTTTGGATGCCTTTGTATATGGTCAGTGTTGTTGTGGCAACTTGTTTCTTCTTGGAGATGGGAAAACCCACAGTTTTCCAGGACACTGGGCAGCTAGGATCATTTGGGATGCAGGTATTTGTTTGTGTGTGTTAAATATGTGGCGTCTCCTTGCCACTCAGGGAGAGTAAACGCAGTAGGGTGCATTTACACATGTTCCCTTTTCACAAGAGTGCCTGAGAAATTTAAGATGTTTACTCTCTCGCTAAGCAAGTGTGTTTGGCAAGCAGTTGCGTCCTCAGACCAGTTTGTATGGGACACCATTTTGGTGTTAATGAATTGTTTGTACTGCTCCTCTCCTTAACTGCTTCCTTGTCCTGAGCATGGCTTAATAGCCACTATGCTACTATTTACTAACAGATGTAAGATGATCCTTATGAAACCATGCGAGTTTTGCTGGTGTTTGCTTTTTTGTGTAGAGCTTCTTATTTTGTATTTTATTCACAAAACATCTGGTGTTTATGCAGTCCAGCCCAGCAGGAACTCATTTTGCACTTTTGTGTCTGCAGAAAACTTTTTCCATATTTGTGCATCTTCCTGTTTATTTCCTGTTTATCCATCTAGCATGAGTTGTGCATGCTTTGCTACAGATGTTTGGCACAGATGTTCTGCACCTGAACTCTGGCTTGCCAGGATTTGAGATTAGCAGTGCCATGCTTTCTCATGCATATCCCCCAACACATCTTTGCCTGGCTCATGACGTTCTTTTTGACTCGCTGTTGTAGAAATAGAAATGAACGTAGGGCTTTTATTATTTTGATGCATTCCAAAGGGACTTGTATTTTTTGATAGCAAGGTGAACACAATATGCTCATCATTATAGTCATTAGAACACTGTTAGTATGGGCTTGGATTTTGGGTATTTTCACACCCAACAGTTTCTAGAGTATACATATAATTGTGTGAGGAAAAAAAGAAAACATTCCCTGAGTGAAAGCTCTGTCTGGTGATGAAGGAGGTCAGAGGAAAGATGGGCAGACTGGTATGAGTTGACAGCCTGTGTCACAAAATCACTAAGAAAAAACGTGTACAAGTACAATTACATTATACTTGCACTTAGCCTTAATCTTAAACTGAACCTTGATGGGTTCTGCCATATTGAGAAATGTCAACATTGTGTGGAAGCTTGTGAAGGTAAAGAATCCCACATAAATGGACCACTTTTGAGTATCATTTCTTGTGTCATGCCTTTGCTGTCTCCTTGTTCTAGACAGAAGGCTGAGCTTAATTTTCAGAGTCACTGACTTTAGTTGTAAAATGGAAAAACATATCGGAAGTCATTTTCTTCCATTTTACTCTAATCGTTACTGCTTTCTTGTGCTAGTTCCTCAGAAATGAGGTAGTGTGCTGTGAGGAATTGTTTTATACTTACATAAGGCTATAGGTATGCCAATTCTGAGAGAACGTCTCATGCTGAAGCGATGTCAGTGTGTCTATGAAGGGAGTTATGCTAACTCTGCGTCATCAGCTGTTTCCGCTCTCCCCCTCCCCCTCCCCCAGCTGTGCTGCATGCCAGGTAGATGAAAACATGTGTTACACATTAAGAGCAGTCTGCAGTGCCCGCTTCACGACGCCATGTGCTTCCCATCAACTCTGCAGACCCGCTCTGTTAGCACTCTGTTGTGTCATAAGCAGGCCACATTTGACATCAGTTCTGCTATGATCTGCTGATTTATTTGTCTAGGTAGCGAATAAGTGCAATTCATACCTAGTCATTTTTCTGAATTGGTCATTTTTAAGAAAAATCTCCTTGAGGGATTTCCCAGGTTACAGTCAAGGTGTCATTATAGTCTTTTAATACCTGTAATGGGTAGTGTTGCTATCTCGCAGCTCATAGGTGTGAATGTGTGCGTATTCCTGCCTCACACCCAGTATTCCCAGATCTACCACAACCCTGACCAGGATACAATAGACAAATTAATAATAATAGTACAGTATGTTTATAATCCACATGTTAGGCATGGTGATGAATGGGAAGTGTTACAGGGACTAAAACTGTAAGACTAGGCTTACACAGTTTGAAGACAAAGTGACAAAGTGAAACAGAAATCGTAAGACAATTTTCTTTCATTCTTTTCTTTAAAGGCGACATATGCTGGATTTTGGATTGGATTTTATTTGACTGAAAGTGTAAGGAAAGGTGCATATGCTAACCTCAACCATACTTTTGTAACTTTTTATACTACGTCATGATTCATGCCAACTTTTATTCATTTAGCTAGTGTGAGACTATGTGGGATTTTGAACATAAGTCAAAAAAATTAGTCAAAATTTTTAGTCAAAATTACTTCTGGTAGATAAACTTCATTTCATTTTGTTGTCCCATGAGTTCTTTTTAAATCTATCTATCTATCTATCCATCTATCCATCTATCTATCTATCTATCAGTTTACACATTTAGAAAGATGAGATGTGTCCACATATAACTGTATCTAGTGCCACAGAATAGCTTAAGCAAAGTTGAATTCTTCATCTCTTGTTTCTTTTCTCTATTTTTTGAACTATTTTTGTGGATTTTCAGACACTGAAGATGGACAAATTCTATGCTAATGTCATAAAGACCTAGAAAAATTACATTTGAATACTGTAACTATAAAAGGATATCAGCATTACATCCTGCTTATACAGGCACAGTATATATTTTGAGACTGGAGTTGACTGGGCTCTTACGAGTCACGTCACACCAACAGATTTACAAATGTTTCAGTGGAAACAGTGGAATATAACATGATTATACACTAACTGTTCACTTTATTCGAAACAGATGTACACCTGGTCATTCATGAGATTATCCAGTCATCACATCCACTAATGTCAGCAGCATAATGCATAAGCTCATGCACCAAAACTGGACAATTGAAGATTAGAAAAAAATCATCACCTGCTCTTTTCCCTTCATCTTCAGCTATCCAGTTTCAGTGAGCCTGTACACATTGTAGCCTCAGATTCCCTTTCTTGGCTGACAGAAGTAGAACCCGTTGTGTTCTTCTTCTCTTGTAGCCCATTCTCCTCAAGGTGCGATTGTTGTTCTGAGATGCTTTCCTACTCACCACGGTTGTAAAGATTGGTTATTTGAGTAAACCATAGCTTTCCTGTCAGCTTGAATCAGTCTGTTTTTTTCATTTTTCACAATAAATTCTAGAGGCTGTCGTGCGTGAAAATTCCAGGAGATCAGCGGTTTCTGAAATCCTCAAATCAGCCAATTTGGCACCAAGAACAACACTTCGCCCCTCTGTAACCAAAAAATATGCATTGTAGAAGTGATTGTGCCTCTTTCTCATCGGTCTAAAGCTGTGTTATTTTTCTGCACTGAATCCAAATCAAACAGGGACATGGAAAAAAAGTGGCTGTCAGAAAGCAAAGTGGGCGGACTAAAAGAAAATATTATCAGACTTTCTTTTGGAGATAAGTAACTATGTGTCAAAAGGAGAGTTTGTGTATTTTTATGTGTGTGGGGCTGCGTTCATCACCAAGATGCTTTATTAACCAAAGTGTGCAAAAAAGGAAAACATACTGTATATATTTTGAACAAGTATGTTTACCAATCCTAAATCAATAGCTTTTTTGCCCAACATATTAAATTCATATAGAATATAGAATATATAATTAATGATCACCTTAAAAAACGGGAGTTAATATGCAGTGCTCCCCCAATTCATTTCCAAGCTTTGAGTTAAATTATCAACCAGCACATCAATATATATCTATTGCCACAGAATAGCTTAAGCAAAGCTTGACTTCCTCATCTCTCAGTTTTTTCCCTCCATTTTTCCTTGCTACGCTTTTGGAAGTGGAAAAGAGGATTTAACGCCAGAACAGTAATTGTGTTCAGCTGCTACTTTTTCAGCCTCTTCCCCTCCCTCACTCTCTAGGTCTCTAAGTCTCTCGCTCACTCTTTTTTGATGCAAGGGGGTGTGCTGAGGTTCTCACAGGATTATCGGGGTGCTGGCAAGAAGTGGTGTTTTAGGGCAGTGTGTGAGGGGTTGTTGTTAGACCTCAGTGTGTGTTTGTCCATCCATCCATTATCTATACCGCTTTATCCATCTGGGTCGCGGGGTCGCGGAGAAGCGGGAGCCAATCCCAGCATGTTCGGGCGAGAGGCGGGGTACACCCTGGGCAGGTCGCCAGTCCACCACAGGTGTGTGTTTGTTTGCAAAGAAAAAGAGCTGAAATTAGCTTCAGCCACCTGAATGGGTTCTACTAATGAATAGATAAAAAGGTTACATCTAGGACCATAAAGCATAATTCAGTTTGTTTATCTGGAGGATCCCTTTATATAGAACATTACATCAGAGGATTTCCCTATTAGATAAGGTTCATCCTTAGAAAGCTACCTAAGAACCCTGAATACCTTAATCCAAGCTTATAATTCAGTATAACTCAGATATATATATGTATTCATCTTATATTACACTCTCATAATAAGACACATCACATACATACTTCACATTTGCCGATATTCAATATATTTTTACTTGCTTATAACATTTTGTGCAGTGTTGTTATAAGAATGAGGAATGTACAACTGTTTAAAGCATTATCTATCCACAGGATCATGTTATGACAGTTGTCACGCAAATAATCAAAAGTAGGACAGAGATGTTATCTATAAATGATTGCTAACTTTGTTATACAGTCAGTCTAAATGAAGTGATTTTATAAACCAAAGACAAGCACTTAAGGATAATGCGAGACTCATGAGTGTTTACCGGGAACTGTTGTCATATGGACCAGATGTGGCCGGCGGTTTAAGGGTGCAGCTCATTCCCTGGGCCCCTGCATCCGGTGCCTTCTTCACAGACAGAACTTTTTGTAATTCTCGGATGACATGTCTCTGGCGCTGCTGTCCTCCTCAGCAGCTGAGTACAGTCAGTGAGAGCAGAGAGCGAGAAACTGTGACCTGTGGCTGTAAATATCAAGATATATGGCACTTTATTAAATAAGGAGGGACGATCTGTTGAAATTAAACTTCACAGGGCTTTTAATTTAAATGGTTCCTAAACACATTTCATGCCAACAATTTATCCTTAACGAGCCTTGGAGGGGAACAGATATGAGGCCACATCTGAAAACGCCCAAACCTCTGCTTTACCACACACTCGTTTCTTCGCTGGTTTAAAACATCTTGACTTATTTTGAAGAAAGGAGCCATAGTTTTTTTATCAACTCCAAAACAGATCCAGATAAACAGGAAGTGTACTACTTTGTGATTTTTTTCAGAAAACATCAGTGTCATATATGAGTAAGTCATAAGTTACTATGTTTTTTAGACAAAAGGTTGTTGTTATTATCTAGTCATACATGGGAAGCTATGATTATTTCCAGTGAATCTCTGGGATTTTACTCCTATCCAAATCTGTCAGTCATTTTTACAGACTCTGAAAAGATTATGGCACACCGCAAAAAAGTGAAAATATCTTGAATGTATCCAAATTTGCCTTATATTCCCTGTTATAAGATTTGAATAAACCAAATTTCAACCCATTTCTAGACAGTTTCATTACTTTCAAGCTTGAAGTATAAAAACCTTGAAACATATAAAAGCATCTGCACACAGGCTGAATAATATTATAATACATTCATAACCGGAAATATTAGACAATATAATCAGATCAGCTAATATACCCTGTGGGAAAAGAGGTTTTAAGCTTTTTCTTCAGTGTAAAAACATTCCAGGAAGTGCTCACCTCTAAAAACCAATTTCTGAAACTAATTATTGGCAGAGTTGAAAATATAGAACAGTAATATATATATGGACTTTTCAAAGAAAGGACACTTCTGAGGATTTAGTTATTGACTTCCTGGTCATGTGACCTACTAAAGATCAAGCATATATTGATTATACATGTACATATACATATACAATATATAGAACATACATATAGATGTTCTGAACAAGGAGCTTGTGTAAAGATCATACATACATCATGAAAACGCCCATCTAAGAGTACTTATCCCATGCAAAGTGATAATAGTTACCACAAATTACTTAAGAGACATATGCCAAGAAATGAATAGTACTTTATTTAAATCACTTGGAGACACTAAACAGTCATCACCGGACAGGTCTGTATCCAAAGGTTTTCTATAGCTGTGGTTTACCACAAACTCATTTCTGCTGGTTGTATGAGCATATCCATGTCAGAGGTCTTAACCATCCCACTTCAGCCATTCAGTTCAGCCATTGTCAGTTCTGCAAACTGCCCGCATCTGGAAGCAACATTTGATCAACTGTGATCAGGTCAGCTATTGTCTGGAATATAAAAAAGCAGAATTAAGGGAATTAGCAGTCAGCACACTTCCTCTGGTATGCTATGCATGCAGCTTATCCATGATTTAATTACCTGTACAAGAGCTTTGTAAGTCATGCATTATAGATGAAAGCAAGGCCGTATGTCAGAGACAAAAGCAAGCCATGCCATGAAAAGTCCTTCATTCTCCTGCCTGGAGTGAACAAACTTCATATTTGATCTCTAATTACTTCATGTGCTGGTTAAAATCCACAGTGCTGACGTCATGCTGTGTTCTTGTTGTTGTTTCTGTTGCTATTGGGAAGAGACGGCTGGTTTTTGGTGTGCTCTGTCATGTCTTAAGTGGTCCTTCTAACAGGAAGTGACCTTCTTCAGGCACTTTATTATTTTTTTTGGTGTGTTTTCCAGCATGAGAGGAAAATACTTATGGGCTATTTATATACTTGTAACTGTTTGCCCATGTCTTTGATATGTTATATGATTTACAAATGTTGTAGATGTTTGTGTAGATGTAGAATGATGCATTAGATCTGATTATTCATTTGTGCGAAAAGAAAAGAAAATGTGTTATAGCTACAAATCTTCGTTTCCTGCCAATGGGAAACTATGTATGGAATGTACTTAATGCTTTTTGTTTCACAGTGGTATATATTTCTGATTATCTGATTAGAAGGTGAAAGTTGTGAACAATGAAGCATTATGGCTTTAAAACAATGAAACAAATAAAAAAAAACGTTATGTTTTCATACAATGTGTTATTTGGAGAATTTGTGTTAAGAGCTGCTAATTGCATGATTGTCATGTTGGAAGTGTTTTGGGTCAGTGATGGAGTTGACAGGGTTTACGGTTCTTATGGGGGAAGGGGGAGTCCAGAGAGCTTTCTAGATAGCAGACGTCTTGTCTCAGGGGAATGGAGTGGTGAAAAAAAGGTTTGTTTTGACAGGAACATAGTAGATCAGTTTTCCCACAACCTATGCCAAAATTTTGTATCGTAGGGGGCAACAGACACTTGTTTTAGCCCTGTCATGTATAAATGGCTAATGATTGCAGGAAGGGGGAATAAAAAAGCCAGTATTTGTGTGTGTGTGTGTGTGTGTGTGTGTGTGTGTGTGTTGCAGGTTTTTTGGCAGGTTGCCTCTCTGTTTGGATTTGGACACCAGCAGTTTCTTCTTGCATTGCAGCCTCGTCAGGATTATTGCCTGCAGCTTTAGATCTCTCTGGATGATTTATTCCATATGCTGATTTTATTTAGACTGTATGAAATCACAGCTTCATCACCACTTTTGATGGATTAAATGTTTTTAGTAGATGCAGCTCTCATAGGATTACAATGTTCATTTCACTGAATACTGCTTTTGTCAGCATGAATGAGTCCCAGCTTCAATGGTCCGAGAAAAGAGTGCCTCTGAGTCAAGTGTGATTCAGTGTAGCAATGCTTCCTGATTATTTCTCTTAATATGCTTTAAAATGTATGCATCATGGAAAGATTCTTAGTTAAATGCACCGGTGAAAAGATCTGTCAAAGGGCATTGTTGTTTGAATGATGTTCCGGGACATTTGCCACCATGAAACTGAAACTGTCCTTTTTTACACAAACACCTGTGCAGTGCTACAGGCCAATGATTTACAAACAGAAAAGCCTGGCACCAACAGGAACTGTGGTACTTGGGGTTGAGACTAACACGACTGTTATTTGTTATGCTAAACTGCATCACAATATGCAACACCAGTAGATACTATACTTACAATGGTGCTTTAATTTCATCATTTTGTATCAGCAGTTAATTGGAATTTAAGTAAGGAATAAAAACACTGGGGTGTGGTGTTAGAGGAAAATAATCAATGGTGGGGTTTCCTATAAGAGAGAGCATGAGATAAGACCATGTCCTAAGTGGTTTATACCACTCCTCTCATGCTACAGCCATTTGCCAACATTTACATTTTCTTTACTTATTAAAAAAACAACACTTTGTACATTTTATCTGTTTACACTTTGGTTTAATCTTTTCTTATTATTGATGTTTATTTGGACAAAGAAATGCAGCACATTACCAAGAAACTAAAAACGTCCTAAGAGCTGAAGACTTTCTGTTCTTACATCTTACATGAACCGCTTTACTTCTGACTGTTAGAAAGCGCTGACACTGGAGACTCCTTCCATAACTAATGAAAATAGAACACATCTTCATAACAACAATTTATTTTAGTTGAGACTCTTTGTGACCTCATGGACTATAGTAAGCCAGTTCCTTCTATCGAGCGCTGCCTTTCTGAGAATCTTCAGGTTCATGTTCAATAGCAACAATTATACATGTTTTAATTCCATTTATGTGAAGCATCTGCAATACAAGCCTTTGTAAGCTGTTACTATAGAAACGATATCAACGGATATCAACGGCTCAGTTGTATAAATTAGATAAATGTAAGTCACTCTGGCTAAGGGTATCTGCAAAACACCATAAATGTAAATGTGTAATTTGAGAACTGGAACTACAGTCACAGTTGCTGTCATTAAAATAAAAAAAATTACCTTCTGACCAATCATATTCATAAATTCAACAGTAATTTGGTATGTATTTAAATTTCATCATGGTGCATAATTATCATGTTCCTAAATGCAATGTTAATGTTTAGAATAAGTGCAGTTGCTGTTATTGTTGTCATTACGGCTATTCTACTTGCTTCTCGAGGTGGAAAATAAAGTAGATCCTCAAGATTTATTGGCTCCTGTGTGGGCCAGTTTTTGTGTTTACGTACCTGCAGTGAGGAAAAAAGGCCCAAAACTTCCTTTCAATGTCAACTTAACCTGCGAATCCACCTCACCTTTTCTTAAAGTGCATGAAACGTTTTTTGTTCATGCTACAAAGTGGCCAGTCATTGAAATAAATGACCGCAGGTTTGGTAAATTCAAGCATCAGTGAATTTCCAAAGGTGATTAAGTGACCACAAGTTGACTTTTCTGGGAACAACTGAATTGTTACCAAAAGACCTAAGCATGAGAAGTTGTTATGAACATAAGAATTGCAGTGTGTCAGACGGGGATTTTCAGGCTCCATTTTTACACAGCACGGCTATGAGTGTGTGTGTGTGTTTAGCATGTGTGTGGGTGTGTGAGTGTTACCGCGATGGTTGTGGTGGTGCTCTGCGTCCGTCTCTCACACATGTTTCTCACAGGAAGTTAAAGTCCTCCAGCTGTGTGTGAAAGAAAATTTTATATTGCTTTTTCTCTCTCTTTTTCTTTTGGTCTGTTTCTTTTCTCTTGCCTCAAAGATGTAATGTTTTTTTCCCTGGGAGACCTTTAATGCCATAATGACTTCCCCCTACACAAACTCATCTCTTTCCCAAAGCAGCGTAAACACATCAGGACAGAACATCGTTGCCAGATGTTTAAGTAAAACAAACTGACGTATATTAAGATAATCCCACAGGAGACGACAACAGCACCAGAGTGGTTAATCAGAGCGTAAAAGGTTGCACATAGACATATATATACACACACAGTATATCCTCTGGCGACGTGTTGTTGTGTGGGAATGATGGGATGCAGTTGCTATGTCACGTTTGAGCGTGTTAGTCAGAGACCAGGATGGTGGGAAGGGTCAGGCAGGCAAGAGATTCCCATCAGCACATACAGTATGTACACACACACACACACACACACACACACACACACACACACATACACACACACAAACACACACACACTCTAACACTGGAGTACTTTTAATTGCCAGTGTCTCCGTTTTATATGAAAATGCAGATTGATATAAACACAGAAGATTATGATCTTTCACTGGAAAAACAAGCACTTAGTATCTTTGGCTTTACATCCTGTATTAGATGGCATGGCATGTTAAATGTGGCCCTTTGCAAACCTCAAGAAATTCTATGATCACTTTTAAAACAACTCTTAACTCAAAAATATGATTTTTAAATTGGTTAATTTCTCTGTGATGGCTGATTATGTAGCTACTGTGATGGCTGTAATTACATAGATGTCAAATTTGCTAGCATATTTTTTCAATTATTTAACCAGAGACTTGCCCATTACCTGGTTTTAAAAAAATCAAACCATTTTCAGAGAGTTCTGCAGAGAGGTCTTAGTTTGTAATCTGAAAAATAGGCTGAACAATTTCAGATGTACCTGCAAACTCTTACCTGCAGGGGCTGTATATTAAGCTAGCTAGAGAACTTAGCTAACGATAGTGATTAACAAAATAGTGGTTGTTATGATTTATTTGGACAGGATTGACTACTGTTAAATATGAGAAAATAATATTATAAATCGAGACTCAGATACTTAAATTCCAATTTAAGCATTTTGTGTCTAAATATGATAAATGAAGTTAGTTTACTAGCACCTTACCTTCAGGCTAGCTAACTAATGTTGCTAAAGAAATGAAATTTTGATTGGTAAAGTCTAGCATTTTGACAAGCTTAGAAAATACTGAAAATATGAGAAATCAAGATTCAGACACTGACATCCTAACCTGTGACGAATGTGAACTAGTTTACTGTGACCCAACTAGCTGGCTAGCTAAGTAATGTTGGTGAGGAGAAAATCTTAATTGTTGGTTAATTTTTAAATTTGGGCTTATTATCATGCTTTTGGGCTTAATAAATAATAGAAAATATAACAGATTGAGAATTAGTTACTGAAATCCCTGAAAAACTACCTGAAAAACACAAGGCGCTTTAGAAGCATCTAACTAGCTGGCTAACTGTGAGGCAATTGGAGGATATGGGTGCACGTCCAAGTTGCATATTCATGTACATTCATAAACCCTTGCATTTTTCAATGAGGCTAATGATGCAGAAATGTTTCTCAGAGATTTAATAGTGTGTTGGACACCAAAACATATTAATCATTGTATTATTTTACATAGACTTTTAAAAGGTTTAAAATGACACATTCAGGGGTCCTTTAAGAACTTGTTCTGTGTTTGAATGTGTGTGTTTAGGTTTATGCCAGCTCTTGTCAGCTGCTTTGTTAAAGCCTGGAATCACTCATACAGGTTAGCCGGTTAGCTATGGTTACACTTTTCATTTCAGCCAAACCTACAAACGTGAGCAGAGTGTGATCAGTTCGCATGCAAAAGACCCCTTCCTGACACTGACGTCAAATTCGGCCAACAATCCGCACCATGCATGCATCAAACCCCCCAGTTTCTCCTACTTTTTTCCCTCCCTCTGTTTCTCTCTATTGCACTCTCTTTTTGTGTCTTTCTTTCATCGCTGCTCTTTTTCTCTTTCTTTTCCTCTGAAAGGAATTCATTCAAAGTGCTTTTCATTTCCCTTGCCTTTCCCTTGCCTTGGCAGTGAACATACCACCTTATTCATCTGTTTTTATCCAAACATTATTTATCCCTCCTTCTCCAAACCCACTTCAGCAGGAGACTGTGGCTGGGGTTGCTGCGACACAGAAAATATAGATGCTGAAGTTCAGAATTGCACATGAACAGCTTTCATACTTAATGTTTTTGGTTTGATTATTTTTTTTTTGTACTAGTGTCTATTCCTGATAAAAGTCCTAATGGAAAATCTCACACATTCTACGTCTTCATTTTTTTTCTTTCTTTTTTGGTTAAAATTTACATTATAGAACAATTTTATTGTAATTAACAATGAGGTATCATTGATAATGTTAATGATTATGCTGCTGATGATTTACAGTTTCCCGCCAGGCTGTGTTCCCGGGTGCTGTCATTACTATAAGCATGACCCCGAAGGCCTGCATGCTCCCTGCCTTGTCTCATGTGTATCAGAGACCATGGGAAAGGAACTCAGTCTTATTCTGGGAACATGGCCTGTAACCCCTCCCCCTTATTATAACTACAGCACAAGTCCTGCTTCCTTCTACATGTTTTTTAATCCCAATGAGGGACTGCTAGCGTTTTTATGACATGAACATCCGAGAGCTGATTTGGATAATAGTCCCAGAGAGGTGTGTGCTGGTGTTTCCATTCCTGACCTAATGCAGTCTCACCTCATTTTTAAAAGCTATTAAAAGCCCATAATATTTCCTGTGTATTTGATGATTAAATGAGGGCTGAATATATTATCCATTTATTAGCTAAACCACCAGGCAAATTAATTCTCCAAAATGCTCGCTCTCATGTTTTATTTGCAGTTATCACAATGCCAGTATACTTAGGAAGAGTGTAACAATAGACAAAATGTAATGATACAGTAAGTATTGTCAGCCTTGCACCAAGATATGATGTAAGGAAAAATACCAGAATAATGTTAGTAATGTGTATCATAACACCAAATATTAGGACAACTTATGATGTGGTAATGTCTTGTTTCTGCCTTTTGCCTCCCTGAACTAATGAAATGTTAAAATATTATCCTAAAGCCTTACCTTTATAGTAAAGAAATCTTGCAAGCTAGCTAACTTATGCTTAAAAAATGCTTAAATATAAGAGGAGCAAGTTAGCGGGTAGGATGACTCAGAGCAAACTGGTCTTTGTATACTTTATCAGTGGCCCAAAGGGACACATTTAGGAATAATGGTTCTATCTAGAATCTTAAAGGGATTTTAATTTTTTAATGCAGAACTGTACAACACGAAGTACAACCCTAGTTGTTCTAAATAAGATGCTTCCAGAAAAGTAATGTACATAATACAGTTAAGTAATTAACATTCTGCTATGCTCTGTGGCGTGGATAAAAATGCTGAGCAGGACCAATTGACCTGTTTTTTGGAATAAGATGGAAAGAGGATGGTTGCCAAGTGGCAAAACAGAAAAGCACTCTTCCTATTGGGACATTGGAAGTTTGAATCCTGATGCTGCTGCAGCCAAACTTTGCCAGGAGTCTAGAGAGTAAAATTGACTGTGCCC
>JAQQZU010000012.1:5866877-5891524 GCA_030068025.1 Parauchenoglanis punctatus
CCCCCCCCCCCCCCCCCCCCCCCCCCCCCCCCCCCCCCCCCCCCCCCCCCCCCCCCCCCCCCCCGGAGGGCATTATTTGCTATCCCCGTCAGTGTGACACTAGTCGATCATGGGCATCTGTGAGATCATGTGTCTAAAAGAAGGAGGATATTGCTTTACTCTGAATGTGATATGCTGCCCTGTGACGCAGCATGCGCAGCAGTTTGGAAAAGATACAGTTGCTGGCTTCACATGTCTTGGAGAAAGTATGTTTGCCCCACCGTCCCTGGTTGGTAACTGTTGGCAATTGGCAAATGACCAAATTGGGAATAAAAAGGGGGAAAAACAAAAGATGGCAAGAGGAGAAGATCTAAGTGACTTTGAAAGAGGTTTCTTTATTGGGGCATTCACAAGGTTTCCTCAACTGGATGTATTTCAATAGGAAAAGTTACTATAGTGTCATCTGTTGTGAGATCTACTGGAAAGACAGTAAATTAAAACATGTAACATGTGACATGTAATAATTAGTGCCATATGTAATTAAAAATAAATGCGACTTTCCTTCAGTTAACTACAAATGGCAAGACAGGATGTGATCATACTGTTAGCAAGAACAGTACAACTATGTCACTTTCCTTTAATCAGAATATTTAAACAACAACAACAAAAAAAACAGTAGGGATCAGGGTCATTTGTCTGGTCCATGAATGGGAGCTAAAAATATGTAGATTACTGCCAAATCAGTAGTCCATTGAGTCACTTATGAGTCAATAAGAAACAACCAGAAACATACATTTCTTGTTCCAGGCGCCTCCCTACTTATTAGCTCATCCCTCAATATATATTTAAAGAATAAATCATCTCTATTTTTACTATTAGATTACTACGAGGCTACGTCATCACATTTTTATCAGTTATCATTTGAGCTGTTATTTATAAATGATACACTGCCACTGAGATACACACATACAGTAATAATGTACTAAACTCTTTACTGCAGCATTTATTTAGTCACCACTGAGGGCCAATAAGCTCTTAGCCCAGGAGCTTTATTGTGCTCGTATATCTTTTATGTATTACAACAACTAGACTAAGAGTCAGTTTTGGGTCAGCTTTTAGTCTTTATAGCCAACTTTGTTGTAAAAATAGCAGTTTAAGAATTACTGCATCTGCTACAAGTTAAGAATATTTCCGTGATGTAATACTTGGCTCTTCTTCGTCGACTCCCTTTTTCGTTGATCCCGCCTCCACTTTTTTTGTCCTCCGCCTCCTCCAGTTCTTCCGCCCTCGCCGATTTTCCCACCCTCATCCAGGCCTGTGATTCATCTCTAACTGTTTCCAGACCTCATCAATCCCCCACCCTTTATTGCTTCATCTCTTTCCACCCACGACAATCATACCTCTCTTTTTTCTGATTACTTCCTCGCTACTTTCACACTTGTAAACTCATAACAGCACGCACATTTCAAGTCTATAAGGATTGAAGGCAAATTCTATCCTGAAACACATAAAATATGTTTTTATTGAAATATTTGTGATGTGTTTAGCGATTCTGGTGTTAAGTTGTTGGTTGGTGTTGTACTACATTTTCAATCCTGTGAGAAGTTGTGTGCTGTGCTGTTGCCACATCGGGACATTGCTAGCACAATTCCAATTGAGTTTAAGCAGTTGTGCTGAGTTGCAGCAGAGATATGTCTAGTTAGCGATCTATGACATGATAAGCATGATGGTACAGGTGGCAGTGTTAGCATGAAAGCTGAAGCTTTGGAAGCTGGTCTATTTAAGGACAGTGTGTAGATGAGGCGGTGAGAGACCTGGACAGACCAAAGCGACTAATATGTTGCTGTGTTGCTCTTATTACACAAAAGGAATGACACAAAGGGGTTAAATCTATTGCAGGTTAGTGTTCACACCTTTTCTTACAGCTGCATTTTATTGAACCACAATGTTCCCTTTTTGACTTCCGACTTGTATGAATATCTCAGGAGCTCAGGTTGCCCCTCAACTACTTCTCTATCTCTGCTGCTCTCTCACACTTATTCTCTCTCTCTCTCCCTGTTTGCTCTCTAATGCCAGATTTACTTACTGACACACATCCTGACCTTTATCACCTTTGACCCCTCCCTATCAGTGACCTTTAAATAAATCTAAACAAGGGCAGGATCATTGTTGTCATTCTAATCGCTCGTATCCACAAAACATGAGTGTTTATTTCTTTAAAGAGGTGATGAGGGATCTACCCAAGCTTTTTCAGGACAGCCAGTTCCACCTTTACTCTAAATGAACAAGGCGGCTCATTCAGTCAGCGTCCTGTGTGGATGTAAACCTGTTCATCTTTCCTTTACTTCATGCATTTCATGCCTGTTAAAGAGAACTTTCAGGAAGTTTTTGGAGGTTCATCATCCAGTGCATGCCAGAGCGATGAAAAACAATGCAACAGCAACTAACTGAGTGAAGCACAGTCCCATGTGTGTAGTGAAGTGAAAAATGAACTTGTTGTTCCACAGCTTTCAGTGTGTGCTCATATCTCTGCATGGATAAGCACAGCACAATTTGGGGAGATGAAAAAGAAAGAAGATAAGAACCATTTAGGAAGTTCACTTTTTTGCTGATGTTGTTTAATTCACAAATGTGCTGTTAGAACATTTTCATGCTATTAAGGATAAATACATCCCTTTAAGTAGGATGACACTGTCTGAACCATTCAGGAATTGCTGTTCTTTATGTTTTTTGTGGTTCTTTTTGCTTGCAAAGGCTGAATTGTTTTCTCGTTGTCTGCAGAAAAAGCCGGTACCAATCAGCGAATATGCAGGGAGTCCCTATCAGCCATTTCCCACTGACACCCTTAATATCAGGTAAGAGACTAAACATGGCAAACACTCAAATGGCAAAACTTAGGATATAAGACTTTATGAAGCCACTGAACTTGTAGCACCCTAAATATTTTTGTTGTTGTTGCACTGTAGTCCTAAAACAGAGTGTTGGATAAAAAAAAGCTTTCACATATAGCCTCTTTTGAAAACTAGAACCATTACCAGAGGTGGGTAGAGTACTCAAAAACTGTACTCAAGTAAAAGTATTGTTACTTTATAACAAGAGTAACTCAAGCAGAAGTAAATTTTTTTAATCTCAAGTAGTGAGTAACTTTATATGATGAAGGTTCAGCAGAGCACACAATCTAGGAATCCGGGAGCACGGTTTAGGAATCCGAGAGCAGAGATTTACACATCACTCCTTTTTTTCCCAGCTGAACCAAGGGGTGCTCGAAAGGTTATGGCTTTATGGAGTAACTTTAGCAAAGGGATCCTCCCTCATTCATAGATAACGTTAGCTAGCTAGCTAGGTAATGTGCCTAATAGCAGCTAGAGTTATAAGTTAACTTAACATAGATGGATACATTCAACCACATGTTTTTTTATTGGACATGGAGTTCTGGAATGCTGAAATTTGCACCGGTTTTGGCCGACAAAGCAGGCAGCGCATGATGTAACTATTATTCTTAGATGTTTGGAAAGAGAACAGTTTCTGAAGGTGAAGCCAGGGATGCAGGCTTACTGCTGCATGTGCCTCAGCAGCCATTTCTTTAGCCATATTGTGGAGAGGAGTTATGGAGGGGAGGGGTGTGGGTTATTGAAAACAGAACAGTTGTAAATGTATATCAAAACAGTGGGTGTCATAGAAGCTGCATGCATGTGAATAAAAATAAATTAACAAATGAAATAAAAGTAGCGAGAATAGTCTGATGTACATGAGTAAAAGCACACTTTTTAAGTGGCAAATGCACTTGAGTAAGAGTGAAAAGTATTATGCATTACAACTACTCTGATGAGTACAATTTATTGTAAAAAGTTACTTAAGTACATGTAACGCATTACTACCCATCTCTGAACATTTCCCATCTAAACTCTTGATGAATCCTTTTTTTTGAGCATGTACATAGCTCAGACAAAAGACATGGTTTATACTACCAAATTAACAACTGAAGCTAGCAATGTGTAACGTTATTCACTGACTTTTTAGGTATATTTATTAACAAATACATCACATGGACAGTCTGATCAACTGGAATCTAGCTGGAGCGAATACCAGCTCATGAGGACTCATTGGTACTATATGTACTATGCACTATAAATATTCTCCTCACGCTCCCCGGAGTGCGGGTTATTGATAGTCTCCTTTGTCGTCTGCTTGTGGTTCCAGAGGGTTTCTGTTTGTTTCGCAGACTGCTTGTCAAACGGACTCTACAATAATTCCACACCTTGGATTGTGGCCAGTTTTATGTCTCATTTTGATATGTCCATGTTTCAGTTCTGTTTTCTAGTCTCTGTTTTGTTTCTGTTCTATCTCTGAACATGTATATATGACACATTGTAAACAAACCGTCACCTGCGAATGCATCTTGCCTCCACTAGCCACTTATGACAGAATAACCCACCACACCATGGATGCAGCAGGAGACATGACACAGCGCTACAGATTTTCCTTCATGCCCACCATGTTTCTGAAAAAATGGAGGCTCCCTGCAACGGTGTGAAATACCCAGCGAATGGGTTCCTACTCCAATGTACTTTGTTTTATTACAGCCTGGTGGATCCTGAAGCCTGAAGACATCTGGGTGAGGTGCATGGCCTGCTGGCTCCCGGAGCCTGAGAGCACCGATGAGCTACCCCAGCAGACTGACAGGGTGGCCTGCAATGTGTGTGTTGAAGAGCTCCCTCTAAAGGCCGACAGGGCATCCTGTACTCCAGAGCGCCCTCTGGAGGTCGGCAGGGCAGCCTGTGCTCCAGAGCATTCTCCAGAGGCTGAAAGGAAGGCCTTCATTCCAGAGCTTTCCTTCAGAGAACAAAAGGGAAGCCTTCGCTCCAGAGCTCCCTCCAGAGGCCAAAAAGAAGGCCCCCACTCCAGAGCTCCTTTGAGAGGCTGACTGAGTGGCAGTCCTCATGAGCCCCTTCCACTGGCTGTAATGAAAGCAATCGGAGCCTTCGGAGCTCCTTTGAGTATCCAAAGGGATGGCAAGTACTCCAAAGCTCCCTTTAGAGGCCAAAAGGGAGGCCTCCACCTCCTGAGGATGACTTCATGGTCCTCCATGGTCCTTCATGGAATTCCCCATTGCAGCGAGCACTGCACACGTCCTACACGCACAGCGCTACAACACTTCCGAGTTCACAGTGGCATGCCTCAGCAAAGACTTCAGTTTCCATGCTGCTCCACACAGTCATGAGAACAGCCTGATCATCTCCAGCTAGAGCAAATCCCAGCTGATGAGAATTCAGCTATGTATTATGAATAGTTATTGATTGTCTCCTTTGTCATCTGCTCGTGATTCCAGAGGTTTTCTGTTTATTTCATGGACTGCTTGTCAAACGGACTACAGTGATTCCACGCCTCGGATTGTGGCTAGTTTTATGTCTCATTTTGATATGCTTGTGTTTCAGTTCTGTTTTCTAGTTTCTGATTTGTTTCTGTTCTATGTCTGCACATGTGCATATATCTATCTATATCGCACTGTAAATAAACCATCACCTGTGAATGCATCCTGCTTCTACTCGCCAATTATGGCATCTGGCTTTTTATTTTACTTGATTAGACCTTTTTGTGTGGAAAGTTAAGACATTAACGGCCAAGATGTGCTGCATTTGGCACCATCAGCCATGTTGGAATGGAAAAAGCAACACTCAGTTGAGCAGAATAGAAATCAGGATTTATATCTAATATATTTGTAAAAACAGAAATAATTTAATACATTGAGAATAGGTCAAATTTTATTTGGAGCTCAGGAGAAAAAAGCGTATAAGTTATTATAATTAGGTTACAGTGTTATGTTATGTTATGTTATGTTATGTCTGTCAGTAATCTACACAAAGAAATAAACTCAGTTGGTAAGATAATAGTAAGCAAATCTGTAAGTAAACTGAGGCTGGGTTTCTTCATACTAACATGCATGTATTGCACTACGTATGAAGCATTCTGTTAACAATTCATAAACAATGCAATAATATAATGCATAAAATATTTTTTTTATGAATTAGAATACTAACAGTTTCTGTCTCTCCATTTTGTCCCACTGGAGGAATATTTCTCGTACAACACCAATGATTTTTAGCTGGGCCCCTCTAGAAAACTAAAAATTTAACCACCAAAAGAACCCTCAGGGAACATGCTAAAGTATTACATCTTGACATTAAGAGCAAATCCCACATGTACCCATATAACATAAAAGTTATAATTCAATTTTATGTCTTGACTAAATGTTTACTCCAAAGACTCTATGATGCATTATGGCTTTACAATATTGTTTATTAATCCCTCTGCCAATATTGAACAAATAACCCTCTTAACAAATCCCAAATGTTTTATTGTGTCCTGTGAGTATAGCAATCAATCTCAGATGCTCAGATGACTATTGCTGTGGGCGTTTTAATGAATGCCAGCATTTGCAAATGGAAACAAATGGAAACTTTGGTCAAATGCTTTTAATTCCTACTAATCTTTTTTCATGTCACATCAAAGGTTTACCACAGGATGATTTCATTCAAATGTCATCTGTCGCATGGAAAATCAGCACTGTCAGAACAGGAAATTGCCTTTTAAATTGCTCGTTTAATTCTATGTTCATTGTCATTTATTCTTAGTTTATAGTTAATTCCTATTTTATTTGCTATGTTCGTCAACAACTAACAAAGCAATCATCTGATAGTCAGAAGACTGCTTCAGACACTCAGAAAAGTCACATCTATTAGATCCTTAGATTATTAAATTACGTTCCTGAGGAAAACATAATCTAAAAAAAAAATTTAAGGCTTCACCTTGAGTTAATTCAGGTCTCATCAGTATTATAATTGGACCTTTTCTGCAAAGAGTTTGTTGAAACTTTGTAGTCATTTTAAAAACTCTTCCATTATAGGTTATGAAAAATTTACATTTTAGTCTTTCACAACGTTCACTCCTGTTACTCTAAACACATTCACTCTTAGGAAATATTTGGAATGAGTTCCATGTTCAACAGTTCATCTTAATTTTCTAAAAATCATGGGAAGAAGCAAATTCTCTCATTCTTTTCCCTTTATTTTCAGTGACTGATGTTAAGCTTGTACAAGCTTGTTACCCAAATTATAGATTGAACATAAATGTATTAAAATATATATTTTAAATAAATAATTAGTTGATGTCAATGTCCATGCTATTAAAATGGAGTCTAGTTAACCACATTTCTTTGTCTAATTGTTAATTCTAGGCTATATAACTCAACTCTGTTACTAATTTAAGAGGAAAAGGGGCCAGCAACAAGAAACCTTTTACCTTGAAAGATTGGTGCCTAAAATGGATTATCACATTTCTTATTGGTTAAATGCATGATATTAAATTAAATGTTGTTTTAAAATTTGTTTTTAAAAAAAATTATGTTTCACAAAATATTCAGGAACAAAATTACAGTACCGCATATATAATGTATTTGACCAAATGTTGTCTGGATGGACTAAAAATATTCTTGGTTTTGTTTGTTTGTTATCTGAAGCCCTCCTGATCCTCCTGCTGTGTTCAGCTGGTTCTGGTCTGGAGCTGAACCCCAGCACAAAAGAGATCATCCTGACTGCTAATGCCTCCATCTCCGTCGTCTGTTCCGGCTGGGCGCCTGTCTCCTGGAGCTACAAAAGATATGAGAATGTACCTGACTTCAGAACAGAGAACCGATCCCACACCTCAAGTGTGCTCCACTTGGAGAATGTGACATGGAGACACACAGGAGTGTATGTGTGCTCTGAAGATGGCTCAGAGGAGAGCAGGGAGGTGGCCGTCTATGTGCCTGGTGAGAAGTACAGCATTTGCATATACACTGATGATACACAAACAATATTACATAAAAACATTAAATAAAAATTCAACTTTTTCTCAAATATAAACAATGTTAAATATTATGTTATTGTTTAAGCTTGGAATTATGCATGGCTACGTATTTACTAGGCATTTTGCAACTTAATGCTGATAAAAGACTTGAACTGCCCCCACTAATCTTATTTGAGAATCGAGAGTTTACAGTACATTTGCTGTCAATCAAAAGTGTCATTACTACAAGCTCACAAGTGACGCAACAGAAAAGCTTTTGCCCTATCATTGGGAGCTCTTTAGTTTTAATTCCAAGGCTGCCACAGCCATCCGTGGCTGGGAGCTCAAGAGAGCAAAATTGGCATGTGCTCTTAGGGAGAGAGAAGTAGCATAATCTCTCCCCTGTCAATCACAGCGATGCTAGCCAACCATATGTGTCTGTGAGCTCTTGTATATGGAAGGGGGTGTATAGCATTTTCCTCCGTCTGGCATAATGAACCTTGGAGGAAGCATGACTTAGTTAGGGAGAAAATTGGAGGGAAAAAAGTGTCTTTACTACTTTATATATACACACCATTCTAACCCTGTTTAACAATTTAACAAAATGTCCTGTCCTTCTGCTCCCTCTTTTCAGACCCAGAGGAGTGGTTTTTGGAGAATGACTACAATGCAGTCACTAAGACAAGCAATGAAGGGACAATCCCCTGTCTGGTGACAGACCCAAATATAAAAGTGACCCTCCATGATAAAGACACTGAAACCCCAGTGATGGGCAAGTACATACCCACCAGTGGCTTTGCAGGAATACTGGAAGACAAGATTTACAAATGCAGAGGAGAACGTAATGGAGAGGAAAAGTGGTCCAAGCAATTCTACGTCTTCAGCATCTTAGGTAGGTGTCTATGGCAGGAGATAATATATGATAATCGTTTACTTGTTAATTGTTCCTAGGGCTACCTGACACTTTCATACGTCCTTCACAGCATCTTACATGAATCAACACAGTTATAAGGGCTTAGTCCAATGTTCATCGACTGTTGTTAAAAACTGTTTGATGTGAAGTTGAGCCAGCTGACACAGGTTAATGAGGACATTGGGTCATCCTGAAATGTGTCATAACACAATCTTATGTCAATCTGTCATTTGACACATTTGGTGTTATGTCAATTTCATATGAAAACTGACTAATCTGGTCTGTCTTGTTCTGCCATTTCAGCATTTTGTTTAGGTGTCTAGGGTAGGAAAGGACACTTTATGAAAATGTATGGAGTACTTGAAGCAGAGCACGTTTATGAATTTACCTTTCAGGTCACTGAAATGTATTTCTGGCTGACATTTTGTCCTCTATGTAGGTTGTAAATGACCTATGTTTTGTGCACCGTGACTATGTAAGGATGAAGGTCATGTAACTAAATCTAATAAGCTTTCTAAATGATCACAAAATAGAGTTAAAGTCTGACTCATTTCTGACCTCCTCAGAAGATGAGCACTATGAGGAGATGCAGACCACACTATTTTAGCAAATCTGCTTTTTAGTTCTTCCAAATGTAGCAGGTCATGAATACCTTCCATCCCGGGTGGGGAAAAAAAAACATTTGACATGCAGACGTCTCCACATGTGTGCAACATCTGTCCACTTTGTTTCCCGTCATTTCTTTTGTATCAATGTTCCCCTTCCGTTCATAAACACACAAGTTGTAGTACACAGTCTCTAAACAATGCTTGTATTATGTGACTCTGTATCTCTTGTTCACATGGCCACAGTTCCTGAGGTGCTGGACACCCACATCAATGCCTCCAAGACAGTGCTGAAACAAGGCGAGCCGCTCAGCGTCAACTGCACGGCCCACGGAGTCGAGCTCGTCTTCTTCTCCTGGGACTTACCGAACAATGATGTGAGTGGGCCGAAAACAAACTGCCCCATCGAGTTTTCTTCCAACTCTATGACCCCTCGAGAGAAAATTCAACAATCCAAATTACCTCAAGATGTGCTGCCACACCTAATCCCTGAGAATCTTTTATTGATAACACATTTTTTTTTATTAAAGATTTAAATCTACTGAAGGAGGACAGGAGGACAGAGGAGTGTAGAGGAGGATTCCGTGAAGGAAATAGCTAAATGCTGAAGGCTATGCTAGGATTTACACTGATCAAGATTATTTGCATTGTTCTTACAAGCAGGAAGCTGTCAAGCCATTAACATAGCATGTATTGTGGTGTTGTGGGTCTTTGATGTTTATCAGAAAACATCAGCCACATTTCATATATGATCAAAGGATTGTGCCTTTTAGTTTGCTGTGTCTATTAGAAGAATGGACGCATTATGTGGCTCTAAAGTGGTACATAAAGTGCATTGAGAATTGTGTTCAATTAGATTCTTGTTGTTTTGTAAATCCAGTTTATTGCTTAAAGTGTTGTCATACTTCAGTAATACTCATTAATGTCCATTTGCTATTTCAATCATACGTCAGACATCTGTTTTAGACTTCTTTTTTACTTGTTACTCAGAAGGTCAGATGTGCATTCTCTAGGACATGAACAACAAATTAGTGACACTACCATTTAATTATCCTAAAAGGCAGGGGGATGCCACGCCCTTAATTAAAAATTGCAAACCTCATCCCAGGTGATTTACAAACCAAGCTACATTGGATGAACACTTTTCTGTGAAGACCAGATGTATAATAAATTCATCCCATGCTGCATTGTGCATTCATGAGGCACTATATACATTGTTATAATTATTTATGAAAAAGCATTACAGCTTATAGTCATGTTTATAATGCATTTATAAATTGTTAACATACTTTAATATAAGTTGTCTTTATAACACTTTATAACACTTACAATCACCAATCGCAAAGTAAGTGTAGATTATCAACTGATATTTTATTTTTTATTTTACATTCTTGTCAGCTCTAAGTGACATTCATTTTAAACAGAAACATTTACTGAATCAATAGCATTTCAGTTTTTTTTTTATATTTCTCATAATTGTAACAGGCCCAAAACTATACTGATGTTATATATAGATTAAGAACACTAAAAATGGTTTAGAACACTAGAAAACTAAAAATGGTTGTAAACTTGCCTAGTATGATTTTACTGATAAAACCATAAGATGGTATAATTCATACTGCATTATGCCATGGTATTGGTGACATAACATGTTACGAAAACTACTTAAAATGCAACATGTTAACAATCTACAGTATAGAAGTGTAATGGATGTTTATAAATAATTAGAACGATGTGTATATTGCCTTATGAATGCATTATAACCTGATTATTTTTTGTTTATTTTGAAAAAGACCTTACTAGAACGTATCACCTTGCCTAACTGCAACGTCATTTGTGGAAATAAAGAAGAAAGAGAATAAACCAGTGAAAATTGTTATAATTATGTACTATGTAAGTATTTTCATGGTATTACATTTGTAGACTGGATAGGTAGCTAGCATGGTTTTTCCTGTGCTGGGTTTTTGGGATCTGTCAGAGGCGGGTGAGTTTTCTTGCTGCTTGAACCAATGAACACCCTTGATTATTTTTTTTTTTATTTATGTTTTTTTTTTTTTTTTCCAATTTGACGGTGCATGAAAGTATTGGTGCTGTTTTGCCTTTCATATTCACAGATGAACGACATTATTCATAAATGCAAAACAATAGAATACAAATAATACAAACCTCTTTTTATATTTTTTATATTTATATATATATATTTTTACATAAAGAAGTAGTTTATATGAGCTCCAGACACAAGTAGAGTAGTTTTCATTAGTTAGTGCCTAAAAACAATGTAAACCCAATTCTTTACACTACTTTGGCCTCTAGGTACAATAGAGCAATGCTAAATAGCTTACCAATTTCCCATGATGCTTAGCTATGCATAATTATTGAACTAATTCTTACATGGTGAGTACTCTTGACATCTTGGTTACCTGTTTAACCTCAGGTTGAAGATGTGGAGATCCTGACAGACATAATCTCGGCGACCATGAGCATGCGCTCCTTCCTGAACATTTCCAAAACCACTCTGGCACACTCTGGAAAATATGTCTGCCATGCAGAAGAGAGCGTGGCCAACCAGTTTACTTCTCTTAGTATCAACATCACTGTACTGGGTAAGTGACAACAACGACTTTCATACGCAATCTCACACTGTAGTGTTTCGTTACCATGCATTATTGTGCTAAAGAAGAGCAACTGATGGATGTAGAGGTTTTGTGTTGAATTATTTTCATGGCAAACACATAAAAATCAAAGATGAAATAAAAAATAAATCAAAATCAAAGATGAGTATAACCAAAGATCAATCAGGACACAGGAGATATGGATGATATGAGGAATCATACAGAGTAAACACTTTTTGTAGTTTCGGAAATAAAGTGTACTAAATTATCAAAATCAAGTATTAAAGGTAATGAAAACAAAAAGAAAATAAAAGAATCCCGTCTGGCAACTTCTATATCCCTCACAGTGATGAAGAAATACTAATAAAAACTACCACAATACACTGTATCTTTCAATATACCTGCGAAAGAATTTACATTTTCTGTTCATTTACGATAGCTTTTACATTAATACCTATTAATCTAAATAGATTTTAAAATACAGATGAAATACCTTAAAACTTCCCAGATACAAAGAGCTGGAATTAAATGGTTATACAGCCCAAGCTAGTCCTTAGCATGGTAATATTAGCTAACCTAGTGAACCACTATAAGGATGGTGCTAATAGTTAGTTAGCTAAATGATCCACTGAATATAAAGAAATATGGGAATTTGTGTTAATTTTCTTGCATTATCTACTGTGTTAAAAGTGTTATAACTAACAAAGTATTAAACTGCTTCAACAGCAGCTAACACAAATCAGTTAGCTAACATGAGTTAACTTGGCAGGATTTCTCTCAGGCTATATAATCATAAACCATATACACTTTTTACAATTTGAATGGAGAAACAATAAAAAATCATTCAGTTATTTCAAGCAGAACCTGTGACGCTGTTAGCAAGTTAGCAAGCTAGCTGTGGCACAAACATACTTTGTAAGCTAGACTGAAACCTAGCCGGTTATGTCGTACAGGATGTTTCTAGTTCATTTTAATAAGCTCTAGGCATAAATAATTCAATGTTATAATTATTTCCCTAAAGTCTAAACTGCCAATGTCAACATTGCGTCAGCTCAGCCAAATAGTCAGTGATGAAACTGCAATTAATTTCTGATGAGATAATATATATTTTCCAAGGAACATGGAAAATGAGAGAATAACTCATTTGACAAATATGTTACCTCAGTTTAATCTCTGTTTTTTTTTTGTTTTGTTTTTTTTTTGGTGAAACACAAAAGGAAATATTTTCACATCTGCACTTTCATGTGGATTGTGAAGATTTTTTTTTCTCTTTTTATTTTTTTCTTATTGAAAACACTCCCACCACAAACCAGTTAACCACTGTTTTTTTTAGAGATAAAACCAGTGATTAGACAACTGAAAAATGTGTTTATTTAATAAAACTAGTTAATATTGTTGTAATTAATAAATATGTTGGGCAACAAATTGAATTTGTTGAATGTTGAATTCCAACAAATAATCCTTTCCAATAACTGATCTTTTCCCAGAAATGAAAATTATTCAGACTTAACAATTTTGCTACTTTCTTTTGTACAAAGAAACCCATTTTTGCCAAAAGTGTTTTTAGAGGTGATTAGACAGCTGATTTCATTGTTTCTTTCCACTTTCTTTCTTTGTTGAAACTTTATAATGATTAATTTTAGAAATGAGTCAGAATAAAAGTATCTAATTAACAAATAAAAATAAGCTAGAGAAGTAAACGTTAAGGTTGACTTCATATCCAAGTTGCTAAAGTATATTTCATTGCAGTAATATTTCTATATTTATTAACTGGGTGTAAATATTTGCACCTGACTTGCCAATTATAACTCATTAAATGAAACCTACATCAACAGTTTCATTTAAACGACAAGTTGAATCAGCCCTTCAGTCTTTAAACGAATCCTGGCTTTCATGGCTTACCGTTTACTCAAAGGTTCGGCTGTAGAGCAAATCATAGATGTGAATGTTGACATTCTTTTGAAATGAGGTGTGTTATTTTTAAGCAGCCACCGTTTCAAACCACACTAGCCGGACTGCTACACACACTGCGGTGCATTTAGCTCCTTCCCCGTATCCCTGTATCCCCCTCCTCCAAACACACTGAGTGTCTATGCGAGGAAGGAAAGAGCTGACTGGAAGCAAACACAGCTAAATAGAAGGCTTTGTGAGAGCACCAGTGCTTCTGCAGCACACGTGCAGCTTTACGTAGACTTAATGTGCTTCACAAAGTGCATTACAGTCGCCTGCTGCAAGTGATAATGAACTCAGCTGCTTTTAGGTGTGAATTATGCATAGAGCACACACACACACACACACACACGCTCACAGAGCATGCATGATCCAAGTATTTGTTAGGTGCATGAATAATAAGTTACAAATTTACTATTAGTACTAACAACATTTACTTTGTATTAAAATATAAGTCATCTGATTATTTTGTTTTTTATTGCATTCTTAATGTCATGGGAAAATCTTTTTAAGCCAAGTATATATTCTGTGATTAATTTGGTGTCTTGGTTTTTCCAAATATTTTGCAATCAGTATCCTTACGAATAATTTGTACACAAGTCAGAGCGTCACAGAGCTCTTTTCCACCTCCGGTGATGGTGTAAGATCCGCTCTGTATTCTGGAGGATCTGTTTGCTTCTGGCTTTTTTTATTTTTACCACTCAAAGCCAAATCATCCATCATATATACATATAAAGTCAAACTGAGTTTTGTTTATTTCCTAATCTAAACACTGCAGTTTCAGTATGACATATTCCTCTCTTTCTCACCATCATGTGAGTACAAAACTGAAATGCTAATGCACAAAAAGTACGGCAAAAGTGTTGTAAAAAATTAGAAATAGTGAAACAAGTGAAATGCTAAAAAGCTGCAAGGTTTTGTGTGCAAAATCAACAAAATATCTCTGTGAAGTTTTTTATCCTAAAAACTCAATATGTATACAGCACAAAAGATATTATTATAGACAAAGATTTTACCAAAATACATGATTCAGTTGAGGGTTTGTTTTTTTTTGGCCATCTATTCTGGGTATTCTGACCAGCTTTAATATAGCATTAGCATTGATGTCCTATTCAGTTAATTGCCAGTCAAATGGTTATTTCCTCTACACACAATTCTTTACCAAACCTTGTACTTAAAAAAAACTTTACTAGAGTTACATTAGTTGTCATGGTGATAAAATGAAACATCACTGCTTTTAGCAAATTTCTAGTTCCCTCAGTTGTTCAGTTCATTTATAGATTATTGCTGCATTTTTCTAATCTTCATCTTTAAAGCTTTATGAGAAACACTTTCATGACCCTTTGAAGAAGTTGTAGTTTATAATGGTATAACTGCGAGTGTGTACTGCTTTAGTTTGTGGGCATTAAAATCATACATTTGGCTAGCATGTGGGCTTTGTCAAAGACTAACGCTGCATGTGCAAATGGATCATCAGCACTACAATTGAAAAGCATTCTCCTATAAGAGTAGATAGAGCAATACAAAAATATAAGATGCAGTACTGATAAAACACGAATAACATGCGGTTAAAAATTGCACGCAGAACATCTTAAAGGTAGACCCATAATGATAATTGAAGGCTCTTTTCTCATACAAAGACAAAGCGATATAAAACTTTTCACTGGTTTTGAAATCCATCCATCCATTATCTATACCACTTGTCCATTAAGGGTTGTGGGGAAGCTGAAGCCAATCCCCGCTGGTTTGGGGCAAGATGCAGGGTACGTCCTGGGCAGGTTGCCAACCTATTGCAGGGCTAACACAGAGTTGACCAGCCATTCACACATGTTCACACCTATGGGCAGTTTAGAGTAGCCTGTAGACCTAATCTGCATGTCTTTGGACTGAGGGAGGAAACTGGAGCACTGGGAGGAAATCCATACAGGCACTGGGAGAACATGCAAGCGAAATCCTTCAAAATTGCTAAACGACTGGTCATAAACAGTCGTGACATATGATATCTTCCATGACATTGGAGATTGGTATGTTAATGTTTTATGATAATAGGTTCAGCTAAGACATTAGTGATTAACAGACTAAAGCAGAAGCAGAAATAAGTGTAAAAATCTGTATTTCTGTATTTCTCAAGCTTTAGTAATGATTACCTGACAAGTCAGTCAAGTTAAAATAAGAGTTAAAATAATAAGAAAGAATGTAGTCATGAGAGTGAGAACTGTAAGTCTGAAGCCGTCTTTGAAGTTTAAGATGTTTATGACACACACAGCGTGAGTGGAAACCTGATGAGTTGCTTCTTGTTTTTCAGAGAGAGGTTTTGTGAAGCTGAGCTCATCTCTAAGCCCCAATGTCTCAGCATTACTTCATGAGAATGTGGAGCTGAAGGTGGAGGTGGAGGCGTACCCCAAGCCTCAGATCCGCTGGAGCAAAGATGGAGCCGTGATCAACGGAGACAATATCATAAACACGAGACAGGAACAAGAGACTAGGTAATGAAATGACTCAACGAAATGACAGAAGGAACAATGACAGTTTATTTGAATGTATACTTACTGTATGTACGTCTCGCTACTGTAGGTACATCAGCACATTAACTCTAGTGAGAATCCGCCTAGAGCAGAAAGGATATTACACTGTACATGTTGCCAATGAGGACGATTCCAAAGAAATTACCTTTGACCTAGTGGTTAAAGGTGAGAAAGTTGGCCATCTATCTCTTTTCTCCATCTCCTGTCTATGAATGACCACCCAAATCTGATGCTATTTATCCTTTTTTTTTATTCTTGAGTAAATAAATCTATCTAAGGATATTCTGTGTTCAGTTCCCCCTCAGATAATCGAACTTTCAGATCATCACCTGCCGGAGAAGAAGCACGCCGTCACCTGTGTGGCAGAGGGTGTCCCGTCTCCCAATATCCACTGGTTCAGCTGTGACAGCATGCACAAGTGAGTACACCTCATCTTCGCATCTCATCACCTTCGCATACTTCCTCATTAACATGGTCAGTTCTATAACTCTGATCATTATTAGCATCAGGTCAAAAGTGTTTTAATCAACCAGCCCACAGAATACTGTAATTAAATAAATACTCCAACTATTGTCATGTAAACTACATGTGTTACATATATTCGATTACCATGAACAATAATTTCAACACATTTCCCTACTCTCAAAAAAAAAACCTTTACTTGAATCTCTTTTTTTTTCTAATTTTTGCCATCAGACCCACAATTGTTTCCACAAACTCTGGAAAGCTAGTGCCATTTGTGAAAAATTATACGGATCTACATTTAATTATACACACCTTAGAAGATTTAATGAAAGCGTTCTACAAAAATGTTTAACGTAAACAATGTTTAACAACTGCCCATAGACTTCCATTATATGCTTTAAGTAATCCAGATCTCTGTTCTTTTCACAGTACATTTAAATGTGTCTAAATTATTTTATGAACAATTCACACATACTATAAAGATGTGGTGGATAAAATTTAACCTTAAAGATACAGAAGTTTTAGAACTATTACATCATTATTTCTCTTTCTACCACAGCGCTGTTACATTCTCAAATCTGATTGGCCAGAATACGTTCATTCCTTTTCTATAACAGTAATCTGACATCTTACAGACGGGCATGCATGGCAGGTGCTCCACATAAACAGATTTTTAAAAAAAAATAAACAATGTGTAATTGTTGATTTGGTGAAGTTTTTTGATGAGAAGATGTTTAATGTTATACATTTTTGGAGGAAGCCTCCAGTGTCAGTGGTAAAAGCTGTTAGTTTTCCACCAAGCTTTCAGGACAGAGCAGTTTGCCATTTACAGGAAAATACAATTTTTTTAGTCTTATTAACTCAAGTATAAGTAATAAGAAATAACATGCTTCATGGACAGTCAACAAAAATTATACTTAACTATATTGCAATAAAAGTACGGAGCCCCCGAAGTGATATGGGGGAAAAAAATTTTTGGGAGGGAAAACATTTTTTGCAGGGGAGTTTCTAGGGATCCCGACTTTGAGACTCGGGATCCCGAGAAACTCCCCTGCTAAAAAGTTTTTCCCTCCCAAAAATTTTTTTCCCCCATGTCACTTCGGGGGCTCCGTATAAAAGTATGATGTTACATTCTTTAATAAATACATCTGGCAAAATCAATGGCAAATTACTGTGGTATAAGGGAATTATAAAGCTTTGGGGCATGCAGTTATAGGAAAATAATCCACTTTAGCGTGGTAACAGTAACTCCACCCCATTGCTGATTATTTTCCTGTAAAATCATACATTTATTTTACTCCTTACTTATAAGACCAGCAAATTTATAGCAGAATGGTGTTATGCTGTATATATCTCTGACATGTATCACTTAGATGAATGTGGTCAATTGCCAGCTGCTCACTCCAAAATACACTGCGATACATAATTTCACCTTTGGGTGGCCCCCATTCATTAATCATAATTTCAGCTGTAAAGGCCAGGCTCAACTGCTCTAACCCTGGCCTTATATGTTTTGTAAATTTACAACCTTTATTGCCCGCTAATGTGTTAAAATATAATAAATGGATAGAAATTGACACAGCATAAGCAGCTCCATTATAGTTGGCCTTGAATATGTCTTATATCATACTGAAAAGCTTCTGCTTATGGTAAGCATTAAGAGAGTACAAGTAACTTCTGAAAATATTTCTATAATTTATTCATAAGCTGTCATCTTAATGCACAGCAAGAACTTCAGTGTGGCGATGATGATACTTTCTTCCGGCTCGTTTATTGTTGTGTTAATGTGTTTTTTTCCCTTCGTCCTGCTCAGATGCAGCAACAAAAGCGCTGTGTGGAGCCCCCTAGTAGCAGATACAGAGAGTATCAACATCGTGACTAACACCACCTATAATGAGAGCCGCATGATCCATCAGGTGTACAGCCAGGTGATGTTTCTCCGTCCGCAGCAGATCACTGTCCGCTGCCAAGCCAGGAATGAGAGAGGAGCTCGGGCACGGGACATCAGACTTATCTCTAGCAGTGAGTGTCTTGGTTTGTTGTGTTACATACTTAAAACACATCCAGTGCCATAAAAGAACATCTGTTATGAATTTTTAAGGATGTCATTCTGTGTGGGCAGCGGTTTTTTTTCAAGTGTAAATGGCTGAATGGTCTCTGATCTCCTTAATCCTGTTAACAATGAGAAAGACTGCTGCTTTGAAGCAACTTGGATAGATAACTGCACGATATGATATAATCGTGATGTAAGAACAATAATTGATGATTGCAAACCTTGTTTCAGTGACATATTAATGTGATTATGTAATTGCTTGAAATTCTACAATAAAGTCTTTTTTTAAAAATAAATAAATAAAGACCTATACTGAGACTCAAAATAATTTATACTATCTTACACCCACATTATAGGTAGATGAGTTCAAGACTCAGTTGAAAGATTAGCCAATCTTATTCAGGTGTGTGCAATATAATAATATAACAATGTTTTATTTTGCCCTGATGTTATTTGATAGTCACATATTAATAAGTATTTGAGTCAGAGGCTGCATTTTGCCCAGCCTGCTCTTTGAGACATTTTGCTTTACAGGTAGAAACAGATATTATAGATTTGTGAATGCTGGTACACATGCACTTAAACAAATGTAATTGCAAAAGACTTCCTGATTGTATCCCCAGACAATAAACAGAGCGAACAAACTTCAATGAAAAGATATGTTTCTATTAAGATATTTACTATTTACTGTAAAATTTTCAGAAATGAGAAATTTCTATCCTGAACTCCCAGCTGGCACAGCTGCAAAGGAACAGGATGAAGAGTCCCACGGTGCCAAGCCTTGCAATGCAAAGACTATAATAGAAGATGGCTAATATAGTTGTAGACAAAACCTTATTTCAAATAAACAAAAAAGTGAAAAGTAAATGCAAAAACCAATCCAATGCTGAAAAACAGGCCACCAAAATGAATAACAGGTCTGGTGTGTTTTTGTTTTTTTGTATAAATGATATAATATCCTCGAAAAACTTGTAACTACATTCAAATATGTTTAACTAATCCCAGTTTATGCACCAGTGGTGGCTTAGTCTGGTACACAAATGCAAGATAGACTAAATGAGTTGATAAATATTTATGTTTGGGTATTTTGATCCACATTCACCAATTACATCATGCCACTAAACCCTGTTACATATATTCTAAGAAAATTATGGTTTCTTAAATGTTATTTGCTGATTGGCTGATGCTTTTATCTTGTTAAAATGTAGTCCATAAATGTATAAATTCTCTGACCAGATTTGAGTTCAATTATACAGATACACCAAAGATGAAATTGCTGAATAGGGATGTTGGAATTTGTCTAGGCTTATTGCCAGATTTGCCATGCACAACTTTGATAAATGATGTTTGTGTTTTTGTCTTTTCAGCTTTGTTCTCACAGGTGGCTGTTCTGGCTGCTGTTCTGGCTCTAGTCGTCATAGCCATCATTTTTATTATCATCCTAATCGCCGTATGGAGGAAGGTCAGGGATAGTTTTATGTGTACTTATACATGGATTCTTTTAACTGCCATTTAAACTTGCACACAAGGATTGCACACAAAATGGCCTTACTGCATTTACTTATCATTGTTTCTCATTTTAAAAGTGATCCTGTTATAAGCTTTATATTATTTACATGGCTTCTGGTTTCACTTTCACTACCTAAACTTACAGAATCTAATGTCATCAGTGTTTCTAATATTCTGATTATTATGTCTTTAAAAATTTGCCAAGTCTTCAACACCTAGACAAGCACTATCTTGAAACTAAAAAAAGCTCAAATTTTAAATACACTTATCAATTCATATAATAAAAATAATAATTAGTCCACATAAAAATGAATAGAAATTAGATTTCAAATGTGAGAATTATCTTAATTTGTCTTAGTGTTTGGGGTTTGAAGGTGGCACTGTGTCCCACTGTGGCTGTGACAAGAAATAAAACTTACAGATAAGATCCTGTACTTTTGTAAACTACACTATAACTATCAAACTAAAACAAATGAAAATATCCGAAATCTACAAATACAAACCCGATGAATTTTCAGGAAAAGACAACGGTATTGGAATAAACACTACATTACCAACACATGTGTTTGTGTATGATCTCTGCAGAAGCCTCGTTATGAGATCAGATGGAAGGTGATTGAGTCTGTGAGTCAGGATGGACATGAATACATCTATGTGGACCCTGTTCACCTCCCCTATGACCTGGCCTGGGAGATGCCTCGAGACAGCCTGGTCCTCGGTACATGCTGGGACTTAATTACAAATTCATAACTTAAATAACTTGCTGTTTTATTGTTCATTTGTAGTTATATATTGCAGATAAAAAATATATATATATATTCCTGAACATATAAAAGATGTTTAAAGTGCAGGTTTTTGTGATGTAAAAAAGAACTTAAATCATGTCAAATCTTTTTTTCTAAATTTAATGAACAAAATTCAAGTGAAAAACAAATAGAAACATGTAAGAGAGAAAAAAAGTGTGCACATCCTTTTATAATAGGGCATTCGACTGTGCTCAGAATTAACCAATCACGTTCAAACTCATGTTCAAAAATAATTATCATACGTCTGTCATCAATGAAATTATTTTAATTAACTCCAAATAAAGATCATCAGTTTCTGTAGGATTTTCTTGACTGCTGAAGCCATGATCCGCAAAGAGCTTACCGCCATGTTTGAATGTAAAATGAAAGTGACCGTCATGTCTGATTCTCTTTAGGTCGCACTCTGGGATCAGGAGCGTTTGGCCGAGTGGTGGAAGCAACTGCTTATGGACTCGCCAATTCCCAATCTTCTACTAAAGTGGCTGTGAAAATGCTCAAATGTAATGCACTAAACACTGTTGATGTATTTAAAACCTCTTCACTACTACATGCTCTATACATTAATGCTATAGTGTGTATAATTTGCTCCTGTGGTGTCTTCCAGCGACGGCGCGTAGGAGTGAGACTCAGGCTCTGATGTCCGAGCTGAAGATCATGAGTCACTTGGGTCCACACCTCAACATTGTCAACCTGCTGGGAGCCTGCACCAAACAAGGTAATGGGCTGTAAAGTCTCACAAATGTTCCAGCACAATGCCACTCACATGGATAACACAACCGGTGCTTTGTGGAGAGTGAATACATGATCTTCTTATAATGTGTGAAGGTCCTCTGTACCTGGTGACGGAGTTCTGTCGATACGGAGACCTGGTGGACTACCTGCACAGGAACAAGCAGAGCTTCCTGCAGAACTACGCTAACAAGATCCATCTTGCTAATGGCAGCGACAGCCACATCTTCATCGACACCGACGTGCCTTCTGGGAAAGGGTAAGATACTGAACCTACCTTGTGATGCAGCTTAAATGTTTTGGTGTCCTTATATACAGAGAAATATAGTATATTTTAAATAGTAACTGTAAAAATAAAAACAAGTCAGAGCTGAATCACTTATGTTCTTTTTTAAACATGAACAAAATTATCTTAAATTTTCAATTCTTCAGAACAGCATCAACAACAGAGGTGCATTTTCTTGACATTCTCCCAACCAGGTTAACGATAGTCATAATGAATTTCCTACACATTTAAATCATCCATTGGCATCCATTTCATTTTTAAGAGTAAGCCTTTACTATGGTGGCTCACAGTTTAAATAAAGGCTCCAATGTGTTTACCCAGTCACTTGTTTTGGTTCTGAAAATTATACAGTTAATATCATACTCAAAATGAAAGTTAAAGTTACATATGCCAGCTAAACATCTGGCAAATAACAGGGACTAGGCTAAAAGTGGTAGCCATTTGGATTTGGGAATAAGTAAAATAATACAGACTGCAATACATTGAACAAGATAATTAAAATTGAGTTTTCAATATCCTATATGTGTCCATGTGGGTTTCCAGGTTCTCCGGTTTCCTTCAACCTCCCCAAAAGATACCAGCCTCTGAAGTGACAGTTTAAACATTTTAAATTGCCCCTAGGTGTAAATGAACATGTGACTGTGTGTGCACGGTGCTCTAGCCGTAAGCCATTATGAGCTCTCATGTAATATGATGCAATATTATGTTCTCTGTCCTATAGCTATGTGTCATTTGGCTCTGAGAGTGATGGTGGTTATATGGACATGAGGAAAGAGGATATGACTGAATATGTGGCCATGCAGGAGCTGACAGACACCATCAAATACGCTGACATCCAGCCATCTCCATATGAGTCACCGTATCAGCAGGACATCTACCAGGAACAAGGTACATGCACATCAAGACTAAAGTCATGGTCTAAAGGAATTATGCAGTCATTTAAAAAGAAACTAAAAAAAAAAACAAACACGGCTTACTAAAGAATGGTACAAGAAACTACCTCAGAAAGTTAATATTCATTCATAATATTTAAGGTATATTTAAGTGCACATTTAATATAGTTACATTGGTTACCAATTCATTGAAGTTAGTTCAAGATAACTTTTTTTGGACAGTTTATATTGTAACGTTATAGCTGTATGTACTGTATTATTTATAGTTTGCATACATGTTATGTGTGTAAAGTTTTTCTTTCTAACCAAAGTAATGAATAAAATACGTATAGATTTGAGAGTATATTCACTGAATTAATCTATACACAGTGTTTAAAATAAACTTCCTTTTTATTCAAAAAAAGGCTGAGAATATTATTAAAATAAAGTCTTGGTTTAGTATGTATGTATTTTGGCAGCTAGATACTGTTAAATGCCTGGACATGCCAGCCAGCTGTTGAACAGATGTGTCTTTTTAGAGGCTACTTCAGAAAAATATAAGCTACTGTGAGTGCTACTGAGAGTTAATTTATTTTATGTTTATTTTATATTGACATCGAGTATGTGTGTGTGTGTGTGTGTGTGTGTGTGTGTTTCAGGTCACAGAATGGACCTCTCACTGGTCATCAGTGATTCTCCCATTCTGAGCTACACTGATCTGGTGGGCTTCAGCTTCCAGGTGGCCAAAGGCATGGAGTTTTTGGCCTCCAAAAATGTACAGTATTTATGTCTATACAAACTGTGTACAATTCTCTGGCACATATTTGCACAGGTTTAATTATTTTGCAATGCAATCTGTGAGAGAGTTTTGGATTTAACAAAACATGATTTGGCCACAAAAGAAATTTGCACAAATTGTGCATCAATAGTTTTCTCCTAGCCTTACATAGATAAAGTTGATAAGTAAAGTAAGAAAAGCTTATAGCTACCAGTTTAATATGCTCATATAACACACACCTATCTCAACAACAGTAATAAGATCTATGCATAAATATTATAGTCTGTATTTAGAAAAAAACCAAAAAAAACAAATCTCTTCTCTCTTGGCCTTCCAGTGTGTTCATCGAGACCTGGCAGCTAGGAATGTCTTAATATGTGAGGGAAAACTGGTGAAAATCTGTGACTTTGGGCTGGCCAGAGACATCATGCATGACAACAATTACATCTCCAAAGGCAGCGTGAGTACAACCTTGAAAACCGAATTCTCAAATCATTTGGGTGAAATTAAACATGTGACCTACTGAATGTTTCCTTATGACATTCTGCAGCCTGAATAATATAATACATATAATGCATCTGTAGCCATGATGTATTATAATGCTTTATAAAAGTAGCTTTCACAGTAGCACCAGCTATAATTCAAATACATCCATCCATCCATCATTTATACCGCTTTATCCATCTGGGTCGCGGGGAAGCTGGAGCCAATCCCAGCATCTTCGGGCGAGAGGCGGGGTAC
>JAQQZU010000012.1:5902777-5920361 GCA_030068025.1 Parauchenoglanis punctatus
TCCACCACAGGGCCAACACAGACAAACAGCCACACACGCTCACATTCACACCTATGGGCAATTTAGAGTAGCCAGTCTGCATGTCTTTGGACTGTAGGAGGAAACCGGAGCACCCGGAGGAAACCCACGCATGCGCGGGGAGAACACGCAAACTCCGCACAGAAAGGCACCCTGGGTGACCCGGGGATCGAACCCAAGACCTTCTTGTTGTGAGGCGACAGTGCTAACCACTGCACCACCATGCCGCCCCATCCTAGGCCATAGATCATAAATTGTAATGTGAAATTGAAGGTATTTAATCAAAGTAGTTATGCTTTAAATTCTTTGGACTGATTCATTCCATTTCCGTTATTCTGGTTATTCGTTATAATGGTTATTGGACCAGAACCGGCCTTGGCCATCTTGTGGGTGGCCACAAAGGAAAGAAAATATAGGCATATTTTGTTCAAGATTTCTATATATGACACGAGAATGAAGACAAGGTTCTAGATGAATTTTGTATTTATCACTAACAGAGAATTTGTGAAGATCTCCTGCAGTCACGTGATTTCAAAACGAAATGCAGTTTCCTGTAACACCATATAGCTTCCTCTTACACTGTATTAAATCTGCAGTTGGCAAACAAATATAAAGCAGACACAGCATCTGGTATTTACAGAGCATGTGGGGTGACTTGGTGGTGAGTCATGATGACGAATTAATACGTAGAGACCATGAGTTGATATATTGTGGTCACAAACTAAAGTACACTATGTGGCCAAAAGACTGAGGACATCTGACCATCACACCCACATGACCTTTCTGATTCCAGGTTCAGTCCCCCTTTACTGTTATAATAACCTTTACTCCTCTGTTAAGGCTTTCCACAAGATTATGCAGTGTGGCTATGGGGATTTGCTCACAAGCACATTAATGAGGTTGGACACTGATGTCAAACAAGAAGTCCTGGTGTGAAGTGAACTACATATGGGTGAGATGATCAGGTGTCCATATACTTTTGGCCATATTGCGTCATTTCATGGCCATGAGTTATTATTTTGTGGTCCGGACTTGTGTAACTTGACCCCATGACTTAATATGCTATGGAACTTCACATACAATACCTTGCTTCCAGTTAAAAGCCGATTCAATTTGCTTAATGTGACTTAGGCTAATGGTATATCCATGTCACAAATAACCATGACTCCAGTATGTCTTATGCATCTCCAAGACTGAAGTAAAGGTAAGGTTCCTATGACCACAGTGGTCTAATGCCATTGATTTCTCTATCTCAGTTATTTTAAAATACAATAATACTCACAAATTAAGTACTTTTGTCCACAAGATACGTGTCAATAGGCTTAAATCATTATCTGAACATTTTAATTTAATTTTACATGGTCACACCTACAATAAAAATATTTGCTTTTTTAAGTGAATTCTTATGAACAATCATTCTGTATAAGTCAGAACTAGGATTACTACAGAAAGCATAGTGTACAGAAGAGGAATAAATGCCTTGATCACCATCAGTGATGGAATTCCATATCGAGGAATGGTTTCTTCAGCCAGAATTTTTACCACTGTGTTTGCATTTTCCTTAGCACATGGAAAAGCCTCTACCCATTTAGAAACCATGTCTACTATGACCAACATGTATTTTAGCGGACCTTTCGCTGCCATGTGAGTGAAGTCTATCTGCAAATACTGAAAAGGAAACTGTGGAGGAACCAATACGTCATATTTAGACGTCTGTGGGGTGGAATTAGACCTAGCACAGATAAGGCATGAATCAAACAAAAGTGTTACTGCCTTGTGTACTTCAGGTATACAAAATTCATGAGAAATACCAGGAAAATGTTTCACGAGGTAAGGTAGAACTGATTTAGGTTGAGCGAGTTGGCCAAGCGAATCACCAACAAGGTTGTCGGAACCTGGAGAAGTGTCACCCAAAAGGAAAGATCAGCATCTGTCTCCCGCATCTCCAAAACCTGCACATCTATATCTTGAGGGACAGACATATAAGAAAACAATGACTAACTATAGCCAAGCGCTTAATAAGAGTACAGGCTAGCAATAAACCGGACACCAGAGTAGAATTAGAAATTGGCAGAGCAAATATCAGCAGAGCGGAAACCCCGAGAACACCAAATTTCCAAAATCATGGGCCATGCAAAAGCTTATCTAGAATCAGTGTACACAGTTACAACTTGATCAGCAAAGAGAGTGGATGAATGTGTGAGAGTGACTAACTCAGCTGCCTGTCTTACTTATACGGTAATGAATATGCTTCCCATATGTTATCAGGGAGAGAGCACACTGAATAGCCAAATTAAAACGTGTTATCATCTGTCTTTGAGCAGGAGCCGTCAACATACACATGTACACAATCTTTGAATGGAACAGGTGAGAGATCAGGGCATATACTTGAGATTTCCTGGATGAGGGCCAAACAATTGGTTTTAATGGTGAGATTTTGGGTTGCACAATGAACAGCTCATAACAAGAATGCCTTTGTGCCATCATGTGTTGTGTCTGAATGTTATTCAAAATAGTAGTAACCTAATGTGATGCGTGTAAAGCGAGAGGGTGCGAGAGAACAATGTTTTCAGCATCCATCACCATGAGCGCTGCCGCAGCAACTGCACGAAGGCAGGCAGGCGTTCCTTGAATAACCAAATCAAAAGTTTTATACAGGATGATAATTTACCACCATGCTCCTGGACCAAGACCCCCCATGCTGCGCTGCCGCTTTCAGAGCTGTAAAGATGAAATTGCGGTGTGTACTGTGGCAGCTCCAAAGCTGGAGCTGAGAAAAGGGCTGCTATGAAGTGTCTGAAGGAGGTTTTCAGGGTGTGCTTTCCATCATTGTTCCTGCATTGCATCCCATCAGGGATCCACTGTCTGCAGTAGTCAATAAGTCCTACAAAGCCGAGTATGCCTTTCTGTGTGCTTGGTTGAGGAATGTCGCAAATAACAGCACCAAAGAGTCACTGTTCACCAGCAGACAGGATACAACCCAGAAATGTGACTGAGGGTTAATGCCACTGGAATTTAGAGACCAAGGTCTTGGAACCACAATGAGCCAGGCGTTTCAGGACGAGTAGTGAGCCTTTTTTGTATGTTTTCTCGCTGTCAGCCATGAGCAGTAAATCATCTGCATATTGTAGCAGCACAGAATCAGCAGGTGGTGCAAATTAAGCCAATGCCTGAAGCCTTACGACGACAGAAAACACAGCAGGACAGTTGATGGACCCCTGGGCAAGCGAGTTCATGTGTACTACCTCCCTTCAAAGATGAATGTGAATCATATTTGTGATTCCTCATGTAGAGGGACACTGAAAAAATGCACACCACTAATCAACCACAGTGAAAAATGCGTGATGAGAAGGAACAGCAATAAAAATAGAGAACCATCAGGAACAACCAGAACTACTGGAATCACAAGATCATTTAAACATCTCAAATCTTGTCAGCCCCTACCCCTTGATTTCCTAACTAGCTTGATTTCCTAGCTCTGTCATTATCAGAGCTGAAGTATTACTTGGCAGGGGTGTAGGTGCGCCACAGCCTTCAGTTTATTCTCGCGCCCAGTGACCATGTGTGTGACAATAGTAACACTCACCAGTTCTCTTTGTATTTGATTTTATCCCCTTAGATTGGTGACACACAAATGAATCCTGAACATATGAATTAGAAGCCTTATTACGTGTCCCTGAAGGCCCTGAAGTCCCTGAAGCACTCCAGCAGCTTCGATTTCCTTTTGAGAAGATTGTTGAAAATTGTTGAGAAGTCATTTTTATTAGGCCCAGCGTAGTAAGCCTCAGGACCTGTGCATGCTCTGAACGCATATTAGATAAACATGTAGAAACATACAGAACAACAGCATCACCATCTGTACCTGCAAGTTCTGTTCACACAGCAGTAAAGTGTCTCACATAAGCAGGTCAGTATTCACCAAGTTCTTGTTTACCGTTATTGACGTGTGATAAGTCATGTATACTTTAGCAGAAATGTGCGCAGATATTTATAAAAGTCCTCAAGCTTATCTGGTTCAGCCCAAAAATAAAAATCCTGTCCAACCTTATTACTGGAAGGCACCTTGACATTGACAGTTTTTAAGGATTCTACACCATTAATGAGTTCTGCCTCAGAGAACTGATTTTAAAAGAGGCATTTTACAAGAATCATCCTAAAGTCAGGCCCAGTTAATTGTGCATGCCAACTGAGTCATCTTCAAATAACCACAAAGTCCTGCGCATTTCTAAGATCAGGCAGACTATCACAGAGCTGACTTATATCAGAAAGACTAGGCGGATGCACATGAACCAGCTTGTCTCTCATTGTGACTGAATCACCAGCGAATGAACACAGGTCTATAGGTTCACAGGTATATACACTTGCAGGCATTAGACACAGAGTAACTCTTTCTTATCTTTTGTGTTACTTATTATTGCTAAAAGAGTATGTTTACTGTCTTCATGTTAATATAGAACAACATTGTTAAGCCTGCAGTAAAAGTTTCTTTTCACACCAGTGAAGGACTAATCCCATTTAACAAAGACATTATTTTATACAAACATTGAAACTAATGCCAGAACAGTAGCAAATACCATAAATGCTCATGAAACAGCCATTCATTTTGAGAAAATATAGTGCTTTACTTTTTCTGAAACTTCTATATTCTCTCTATTTTTGTATAGAAACCAACTTTAGACATATTTAGTGCTACATCATAAATCACATTTTAGGAAATATTACACATGACTATAGTTTGTTTTTATGTATTTATGTTTAATTTTGTATAAGTGTATTTTTGTATAAATGTTTAGTGTATTGTACTCTACTGTACTTTTTCCACACATTTTAAAGCAGCTAGTCAATATTATACTTAGGTGAAAGTCAAAAAGGTCAATAAATGTAAGCAAGTATATACAGATATAACCATCCATCCATTCATTATCTATACCGCTTTATCCATCTTTTAACTAAAAAATAACTTAGCTTATAAGAAATTATTATCAGAAAATAACTCTGGGTCGCAGGGAAGCTGGAACCTAGCTTGAACCCAGGACCTTCTTGCTGTGAGGCGACAGTGCTAATCACTGCACCACCGTGCCGCCCACAGATATACAGTAACCACTGTTAAATATTAAATAAAGGTAAAATGCATACAAACATGATTGGAAAAGCTGTCAAAAATGATTTAAAATTAATATATTGATTATGAGGCCAGAAAAATAACTCGGTACAGATACTTCAATAGTTTTTGCTTGTGTTTATAAACACTTCACTATTTCTCCAGTAAAATTTGGATAATATTTGCACAAAATCCCTTTAGTTTTTTTAATTAAATGAGCATTTGTACATCATTTACAGGTGCAGCAGGTAGTTTAATTAATTTCTAATTCTATTATTATTATTATTATTATTATTATTATTATATGATAATATATAGGAATCTAACACTTAAGATAGTTGCTTCCCATCTAGCCTAACAATGTATTTATGCATTGTCGCACATCTATATGGACTTCATGTTATTTCTAGAGTTGGACAGTAGCCGTCTGATTCTACACTCATGTCCTGTCTGTAAAATGAAGAAGTGGAAGCTCGAATTGTCTTGGAGTGCCTTGAAGGAATGTTCACTTCTTATTTCCAGAGAAGACACACAACCGAGGAGACATATAGTGTACTTAGGCCTCCGGCCGTCAGCGGTCTGAGATGATCCTCTTCACCTTTATTGTGGGACTGCTGTCCTGCCAGGTACAAGGTAAGAGTTTCTGACACATTCATTTACACAGAACTCATTAAGAATTTCTATTAATCTCAGATAACTGGGAGCTCTTTCTGTGTTTGGTAAATATATGCTAATTAGATCCATTATATGTTTGTGGTTTTGTTGAAGTGGGAATTATTTTCTCTAAAATATGTCCCAAAAAATTATGTCAAGTATTCTCAACTTTATATGAGCGTGGATCCAGAGGCTTTCCATTGGACAATTTTAATCAGTTTACTCCATTTTGACTGTGTGAACTGGGTGTATTCCTGTTGCTGGGTTGTTGTTGTTGTTGTTTTTTTCAGGTAATGTGCTTTTCAGTACATTTCATCATTGTTTTTAAGAGCTTGTTTGGAGTAACACTACAGTGATCACATTGTGAACATATGATCATGGTAGCCAGTGGTAGCCACTAACTTACAAACTGGTCACAAGTTATACATATTTTGATGAATGTAAACACAATTCCTCATCAGGTTCTTGTTAATCTATTTTTTCTGTTTTCACACTACTGTCCAGTATAATAACAGAAAACAAGAAGCTCTCGGCATAATTTGCTGAGTTCAAACTATGTGGATGATTTGAGGTTGATTTCTGGTCAAAAACAAACTGCACAGTTTGTGCAATTCTAAATCTCACTTCTGGTTTTCATGGTGGAGAGGGTGTTTTATGTTTGCACAAATTTGCGCATATTGTATTGCTCATACAGTACGCACCGGCAGCTTCATGGTTTCTGCCTCGTATTGCCCTTCCTCTATTATATAATTCAACACCATTCAAGCTAGTTTTTAATTTCAATAAAAATATATATGGCAAATTGGTGAATGAAAAAGGACTTCAACTTGAAATATGACAGAGTCCCACACACACTATGGTATTTGATAAAGGAACTGTGGAGAGACTAGAAGCTCATAATAAAATGGACCATATTGCAATATATCATCACTATATCTCTTCATATAAGTAGAGATATATATGTCTCCACATATAAATAGAGATATACATGTATATACAATGTATTTTTCCATGACCTTGTTATACTGCCTGACATGACCTTCGGCCTGTCTTATTTATCTGGTTTATCTTACAGAATTGTCCTGTGTGTCACCTGAATGCCTTTATTTCAGTCTCCTGTTTGTATGTCCATGTCATCCATACGTTCTTTAAAGCTGTGCACAAATTATTTCCTCATGTCTTGCTCACTGGGGATCTGTACCTGAATTCTCGAAAGCTGCCTTGTAAAACTCCTAACAGTGAAACAAAAAACTTCACTGAAATGAAAGAAAGAAAAATAAGAAATACAATTTACAGTTGTACAGCTCCAGCATCCTAGGTTCGATCCCAAGCTTGGATCATTGTCTATATGGCGTTTCACATGTTATTCCTGTGTTTGTGTGGATTTCCTTCCATTGACTAAAAACATCCATGTAGGTGAAATTGACCCGAGGCTCTAGTGTGAAAATACGTCCCATCCAGAGTGAATTCTCCCACCTTGCGTCCAGCGTTAGCAAACTTGATTAAGATAAAATGTTCAGTAAAGATGAATAAATGAATGCATACACTTTTAGACCAATAAACTATACAGATGTCATAGTGTGTGACTCCTCATTTACAGGAAAGCATGAGCCCAGTTTTATCTAAGTCTTTGACAGCAAGGGATAGACAGATATGACTCAATGTAAGGAAGACAGTGAGAGAGAGAAGAAGAAGTGAGACAAAGGAGGATGTAGGGTATTTGCCTGATTGTGCAATGTGGGGTGTAAAAATGTTCTGTCCTCTCCAGGACTTCTGCAGATGAAACACGTTGCTTTCATTTCTCCTCACTCACCACAGCCATGTCTTAACCACATCACAGAACTAAAGACAGGGGTTGGAACATGATGCATTTATTAGCTACCCAACTGGCCAAGTTAAAGCATCAATATCCCAATGCAGTTTTGGTTGACTGCAAAGTTATAACTGACTAGGGTAAAGTGCGATAGAAAACCTGATGAGATAAAGTATGGAAAGCTGTTTAGCTAGTGAAGGGTATTAATACAGCCTAATGAAAATGCACAAGTATATGATGATATAGCACACTGTGTTTTTGCCCATATCACACATAAAATACAATATTTAAGTCTGAATTTCTCTTTCTTGACATAACCACGTATCCATAAGGTGACTGTGTGTAGTAAGCAGGAGAGTTATTTTAATTTTTTTTTTTTTAACCTGGATTTTTTTGCTCAGTTTTGTTTGTTTTTTTGTCACATGTTCCTGCTTCTGAAAAGTTTGCCTGGGATTCATGCACTCTAAATAACTTGCTGAGTAAAAATTGTGCTACATTCAGCTAGATCATTCCTCTGAAGATGTGTGTAGTGCAGCAGGTAGTGGGATACGGAAGCTTTATTTACAGCATCAATGTGTGTCACATCACCATGAAGAGCATTATATTTAAAACATACATACCTAATGAAAACATTTGATTTAAAAAACATTTGTAATATGTTTGTTTGGGATGGTTGTTTTCTGAATGTAGTCTGAAATTCAATTGACCAAATAGAAAATGGATAGGCTGATCACTAGGCATCTGTTTGTCTAGTGGTTTGTCTGCTATGAATTTCTAACTGTTGTTACAAATCACCTATTTTCCAGATTGTTAAGGACAATCTTTATTAGGTCTCTGATAATAAAGACTGACCTCTGTGGGTAAAAAATATACTGTTGGTGCACTTGCTGAACATTCTAATGAATATTTTATCTTTACTTACCTGGCAGGGATTATATCATGAAAATTCAGATTGGCTACACAAATTGGGTTGTGATTCCTCAGACATATGAATCTTGACTACATGATATCACTGCTGACTACGGACTACTGATTGAATGGTTGACATTTCAAATCCCAACCACTCCAATATTTTACTTTAGGGCCATTATGAAAACCTTTAACTTCTCCAGGAAAGAAAAAGAATGTACTGTATCATACACACTTACCATACATTGCTGTCTTGCAGTTGTTTTGCAGAGTCCCTGGTTCAATCCCTAGCCTGGATTATAGTCTGTTTAGAGTTTCTCGCATGTCTTTTTGTTTCCAGGTTCTGCCATTAGGTGGATTGTCCATGCTAAATTGCCCCTAGGTGTGAATGAGTGTGTTAACTTTTGTGAGTGCATGGTGGCCTGTGATGGACTGACATCCCTTATAGGGTGCATTCCTGATTAACGGCCAGTGTTAAGCGATCATGATAAAGTGTACAGGATAAAGTGGTTAGTAAAAGTGACTGAATGAGAGAATGTATACAAATAATTTCTTTTGTTCTTTCAATTGACAGCTCGGTCTCATCCTCGGATAAGGGTAAACAGTGAAGATCCCGTTCAATCCGACGTGGTCATTGATGCCGATTCTCATCTTGTTGTGATTTGCGAGGGTGATGGTCCGGTGATTATTCATCCTCGGCTAATTATTCACAAAAAATACAGCAAGGCTAATGGGAACAGCAGCACCTTTATAGTGCCAAAAGTTACCTCTAAGTTCACAGGCACTTACAAGTGTGTGTACACTGACACTGATTCCTCCAACTTCTCATCTGTATACATATTCGTAAGAGGTGAGTATAGAGTTTATGTGTGGACTTGAGATGTGGATTGGGTAACAATGCTTTTATGTATAATGGGATGTTTACTGTATAATCTCCAGGTTCAAAGGTTCTCTTTGAAACCCCAACAAATCGAGATGTTATCAAGATGGAAGGAGAGGATGCCCTCATTCCTTGCCTTCTTACTGACCCTGCAGCTACCGATGTCCAGCTCTGCATGGAGAATGGATCTGCACCGCCCCCTGACATGAACATAACCTTTGACCCCAAGAAAGGGATGCTGATTCGGAGCCTCCAGTTCTCGTTCAGTTCAAAGTATGTCTGCAGTGCCAAGTTAGGAGGAGTGATGAAAGTGTCTCGAGCTTTCAGTTTACAGGTCACCCCTAGTAAGTGTTTGTATAGCATTTTTTTGTTTTTGTGTCAAACTGTATGGTACTGTTGTACATCTTTTAAGCAAAGACAAATGACAGCACTGAGATCATCACAAAAAAAGCAATTATACACCTCTATGTCTTTCTGAATGGATAATCTCTCACAATATGAATAGATTTGCAACAAGATCTTAGTACTTATTTCTATTTGTTGTTTTTTTTCCCAGGAGCCCGTTTTCCACCCAGTGTGTTCCTGCCAGGCAATGAGTATATTAGACTGGTTGGAGAGAGACTAGTGATTACTTGCTCCACCAGCAACCACAACTTCAACTACAACGTCACCTGGATACACTCATCACATTTGGTAACTTCTTTGTACCTTTACTCACATTGTTGCGGAAGTGTGTGAAACTCTAAGATAGTGTTTCCTGTTCCTATCTTTTGCTCACCCCTAGAAGTGCATAAAGGGGGGTTTGAGGTATTTTATTTAAGGTTTACACATTTTGAGCCCCTAAGATGCCAAAAAAAAGCTATTAATGATGACAAAATTGTATTTATTCATACCACAACTTATGTACTGTAACAGCAAAGAAGAAATCATACAGGGTTACTGTACAGTATGTCCTCATTCTCCCACCACTGGTAATGACCTTGATCTCAATTGACTTCTATTTAGCATATTGTTTGTAGCTTGCTATACTGGGCGATGTGTTTCTGTAGCATTTTTAAAGAAGTGCAACACACAGCAGATATCTTTATTTTTGTCAGTGTTTCACTTAACAAGCGGTACGTGAGCAAAAACAAAACACAAGTGCACATGTCCTTTTTTGGTTTTTCTCTCTATTTCTCTATTTAAGTCCATAAAAGTGCATTGAAACCTGACACTTCCACTTTCTACTGTACTATGTGAACTATACTAAAAAATTATAGTCAAGCCAAGTCACATTTATTACTATAGCACATTTAAAGACAACTAGTATCAGCCATGTCAAACAGCAATGGTATAAAATGCAAATAAAAGGACATAAATCAATACATAAATAAAACAATAATAAAAAAAGTTATAAGACAAAAATCACAAATGAAAAGCCTTCTGACAGGGAAAAACATAGGACTTTATACTTCAGAGTTTAAAAGACTTAAATATCTGAGAGAATACAAGGCTTAAAAGGAATAAAAGGCTTTAATTTGTATTTAAAAATGTCCATCTCAGTGTGTGTCTTTAAAACATTGGCAGGCTCTTTGTATGTAATGTAAACCTCATTCTAGTCCAAGGAATAGTGAAAAGAAGAATAAAAGAAGGAGAAGTTACTAGAAAACAACTTACTAGAAGATCTTAAAGATCTTGAGGTAGAATGTCTGTGATATAGAGTAGATAATGTAAGCATTTACTACAGGCAATGTAAATCTTTATTCTTTTTTTTTTTTTCAGGAGTTACCTAAGCCAGTAATTGAGTCTGAGTGGGTAGGTGATAGAGTGAATATCAAGAGTACGCTGATCCTGCCTGCAGTTACCATGTCTGACACGGGTAATATCTCCTGTATTGGAACTAATGAGGCTGGAGTTAACAGCTCCACCACACACCTGCTGGTTGTGGGTAAGAGATATGATCAAATGAATTAATTAAAATATTAACAGATCATACATTTTTAAAAATGAATGGATATTGTGTTTGTGTTTCTTGCCCCTTATTTCATATATTGCTTTTTTATTTTTTGCTTCTCGTTTTACTTTATTTTTGTAGCTGTAAGTAGATTAGCACAGGTAAATACTGTAGTGTGGAGGGGAAAAAAACTGAACAACGGTTGTCAAGAGTATTGTCTGACATAAAGTGCAATTATATTATACAGACACACTAAATTACACAGAGTTTTTCCGGAGAATTATACGGTGTTTTCTATTCATTAATATAGGCCTTAAGTTGTAGTAATTGATAAAACTGCTCTTTATTTTCAATAAATTTCTTTACTGTACTCCTCTACATCATATAAAAGTAACGACTATTCAAAAATATCATTTTTCACCTTTGTGAAGCACTCAAAAGGGAAGTCTTAATCAATACATGTGATGCTTTAGTCATTCTGTTCTTAGCATTTTATAAACAACAGTACTATGACTGTCCTGTGTTAAGTCATATTTAATTATTAATTATGGGACAGTCAAGAAAATGTGAAATAAATTTTAATATTCAATACTGCAAATGTAATAATATTCCAGGGAAAGACATAAAATGGGAATTTGTCTTTTTGTCACAGATGAGCCGTACCTTAGACTGTCCCCCAAGGTGCCCCCCCATCTGATCCATGATGGTTTGTCTATTAATGTCCATGAGGGGCAGGATGTAGAGCTAACAGTGACCATCGAGGCTTACCCACAAATCACACATGAGAAGTGGGAGGGACCAACCTTTTTCATCAACTCACAGCATGAAATCAGGTTCTTCAGCAACAATAACAGGTCAGTTTGTAAAGCTGTGTGCTGCAATATTAAGGTACATTTATGGGAAAGAACTTATGAGTAAACTGCTTAAGCATAGCTTTGAAAATGTCTGATTATAGGAATTTCAATTTTACATCATGTTTTTCATCGTTGGGTTTTTTTCATCAAAAAAAAAAAAAGTAAATCCAGGATTTTATGTCATCAAACTTACATACAAAGTGTGAACAAAACCATCCAGTCTGGCAGTCCTTTGGGCCCAGCAATCATGTGTTAGGAAACTATTAACAGTTAATATGAACACAAAATTATTTTTCAATTTACGTTTAAAGGCAAATATTTACCTGTTTGGAAAATGGTTGACATTTTTTATTATTGTAATGACTTTAACACTAATGCATGAAATACATACAATGAATGGAAAATCCAAAGGGCTCACAATATCCATGCAGAATCAAAGGATTAGCTAGTTCATTAGCTAACATTAGCTAGTTTTGAGAAAGTTAGTAGCTAGCAGCTAATTAATTTAGTAATTAATTCACTGAGTGAAGGAATCTATGTTTGTATGAGAACCAAATGTGCTATAGGTATTCACCTGCAGATTCTTTGCTAAGTTTATTGTAGCAATTAGCTAGTTTAGCTTTGGCATTAATGTAATCTGCCAGCACTTTAATGATGATTAGCCAACGTCTGTAGGTGGTTATCTAATTATCTAGATGTTATTTGTTAAAATATGTCAGAATAGTTAAAAATAAGGTCAAATAGTAAATGTCATCGTTTCAGTTTGACAGACTAAAAATAATAGTAATTGAAATGTTAAAAAAAATTTCTTACCACAAACATGTTTTGTTGTTGTTATTTTAGCTTGCAGTAAAAATGTGTGATCTGTCAGTCATTCAAAAATGAAATTTTTTAATTGAAAAACTACTTGATTCAGCTCTTTGAGATAATTTTTAAAATTCAGCTCCTTTAGGGAAACACTGGGTGAAAAGAAAGTTTCTCGTTAATTAATATAAATTATCAATTTATAGAAGGTATAAATTAATATTTAAATGAAATAAATTAATTAAAGTAAATATCATACATACTGGTGAGTGAGGAAATTTAGCAAAGAAGAAATTTTTAGGCTTTAGGTAATGTAGTGTAATAAAAGTTGGCCAAACATTTACACTTGAGTAAAGTATCAATATTTCCCAAACCAATTTGTATAACTAATTGGTCTATGCATTTAACAGAAATGCATTCTATACCACAATGTAATGTTTAAAATCACATTGTATTTGGATTTATTTATGTAGGTACGAGGCAGTGCTGCTTCTGAAGAGACTGAACTCCAAGGAGCAGGGCAGATACACCTTCTACGCCAACAGCAGCAGGGCTCATGCCTCCATAACATTTAGCATTCATGTTTATCGTAAGTAATCATAAATGTGTTTCAGTTTTAGTAGCTGACAAAACAAAGCCAACATCGTAAACCAGTTCTCCATTTAAAAACCCTTGTTTTAGATGTTTTATCCATAGTCATGATTCTTTTATACTGTATATCATGAACCTACAACAGTAATTTTGAAGTGGGAAGAAAAATCAATATTGTTTACAAAATTGTTTACAAATGCATAAGTATTCACACCCTGTGAAATTCATAACGTTACAAAATGTAGAAAGGACCAAAGGGAGGTGAATACTCCTACAGTATAAGCCATTCTAATGGTAATTATAAAATTCTTGTGCTTCATTTTTAATTCAAACAGAGACGCCAGTTATTGTGGATAAAAGAAGGAATGAGAGCTCCATAATATGCACAGCATCTGGCTACCCAGCGCCCCAAATCCTCTGGTTCCAGTGTCAAGGAACCAGGCCAACGTATGTGACTACTCTATCTATCTATCTATCTATCTATCTATCTATCTATCTATCTATCTATCTAGCATTTTAGCAATCATAACGTTTCTTAATTCTTAGTAATAAAAGTGTGACTGCTTCCACTTGCAGCAATTCCGACAATTCCTGAATCATAACATTTTAATCATTCCAGGTGTACGGAGAATTCCACAGATGTGGAGGCTCACCAGTTGATCACAGCTGAGAAATTGGAGGTGAAGGGAGACGAGTTTGGACCAGTGGAAGTGGAAAGTTTTATAACCATCACACCATCCAATCAGAAGATGACTGTAGAGTGTGTGGCAAAAAATCTGGTCGGAGAAGACAGAGATACATTCCCTATAGAGGAGTCTGGTAAGAGAGAGTATTTTAAAATGCACTTCCACTGCTGTGTCTGTGTAATTAACTCTAACATTATTATTGTAATGACTGGTATTTTCTGCTCAATTACACTTCATCTGAGAGTGATGAAACTTACAGTTTTTCTCAATCACTTTAATGCAATGCACACATCAAAAACGTCATTCTCTTCACTCTTAATGCAGTTGTGAAACACACATTGGCATTTCTCGTTGCGTTTGTACAAACTGCCATTTTGACATTGTATTGATGGAGTTCTCATCTGCTCACATTGATGCTGTCCTGCATTGCATTGGGATTTTCAATGAAATTACGTTAAACGTTCTTCAGTTATGTTTGAAAAGCAAGGCAAGTCACCCACTGTTGGTGGTAGTAGTAAAATTGCCTTTCAATTGAAACAAAATTAATCTCATTCACACCTCATTCAACAGTTGAAAGAAGGAGAAATACATGTTCTCAGTCTTGTATCGCAGGTGCATGTCTTGGCACTGCAGTAATAGAGATTACATGCCCCTTGTGGGATTTCATAGTTTGCACTTTATAGCAATTTTTGATTTATACAGGTTATACAGATATACATATACTACATATACATATAACTATTTTCTAAGTTTCATTGCATATTTTCTGTCTATTTTATGATGCATAGTTCCATGTTTATCATTTTGCTTTCCTCAGTTACAGCAATTATATTGTGTGAACTTACAAATAAATCATTCACATTTCATTTTTGTGTCTGAACATTTTTTACTCTACCTTACATTTTTTTCAAGACTCTGTTTTTAATGTCAGTAAGATTTTTATTATATTTGGTGTCTAGGTTTAAAAGCACTGGTGAAAGGGTTTTATTCACTATTGACAATGTTGACATGATAGACTGACTTTACATGTTTCAACCTGTGTGAAGTTTTTGTTTGTTTAGTGGCAAGTTAGTGTTATGAGAAATGCCTTAACTGTTTTGAGAATTGCATTAAGAATGGTGAGAATGATGTTTCTGATGTATGAACTGCATCAATGTGATTGAGGAAAAAAATTTAATATGACACTTCAGGCCAACTCACCCAACACATACATGAAATCAGTTGACCCACGCTAATCTTTTTCTTGCTTTTCATCCTTCCCTTTTTCTCCCATTGGTGGCAATGCATTTCTGGCCCCATTCAAATGAATGGAGTTTTGGAATCAAAGTCGTTCTGCTAAGTCACGCTGCATCTGAGAGCCATCAAACTTCATTTCATAGCTCTGATCCACTCGCCCAGCACACACATCCACCCGTCGTGAGCCGTTATCATCTTTGTTGCACTGGGGAGCAATCACACTTGCATTTTCTTGTGGAAATGCATCTGTAGTTAATCACTGAAAATGGAAGCAACAAAATAAATCAAGTTAAATGGACCTGAAATATTTTAATAATGATCAGAAAGGTTGTGCCATTGGACTGCATTTTTAGAATCTTATAATAGCGTTCATTTAAACCACCTGAAAAGCAAAAGCTACAAAAATATAATATCTTTGTACATTAAAGAAACAAGTAAAATTAAGGAAAAATAATTTGTTTTGCTTTGTCAGATATTTATTATTTATTTCTTCTTTCCTTGTTGACCCACATTAATTTTCACACTGTTATATTACTACAGAGAAACTGTTTACTACAACATTGATTGGAGCCATAAGTGTGATGGTTTTCCTCCTTCTACTCCTTCTCATTCTCATGTACAAGTATAAACAGGTAGGGAATCTAATTGAGCAGTAGTACATCGGTTTTGTCTTTGGACAGTACTCTGATCTCTGATATTTCTGTCATATTGAAAATGTAAAAAGTGGAATCACTGCATTCTTAGCTTTGACATGAATTATAATGACAGCTGTGTAATACTATGTAGAATGCATTTCAGTTTGATTGTGTCATCTAACAGAAACCCAAATATGAAATACGGTGGAAGATTATTGAAGCCACAGATGGGAACAGCTACACATTTATCGACCCCACTCAACTTCCTTATAATGAAAAATGGGAATTTCCAAGAGACAAGCTTAAATTAGGTTTGTACTTCAAATAGCTTGCAATTACTGGAGAATATTATTTCACTGGGTGGCAAATTAAGACTAATAGAAAATTTTCTGTTCAGTGTCCCTAATCACAGACATTCTGAATCAAATATAAATTGATGTTGTCATAGAAAATAACAATTAGTGCTGGAATTGCAGGGAAGATTCTGGGCTCGGGGGCATTTGGGAAAGTGGTGGAGGCTACAGCATATGGTCTGGGGAAGGAGGACAATGTGACCCGTGTGGCTGTGAAAATGCTCAAAGGTCTGTGTTACAGTCTACACTTCAGTACAAATTCAATGAGACCCATCAAGGATCTAACTAATCTAAACAAACCCTTGAGTAATTAAGTCTTGTAGCAGAACTGATAAATGAAAACTAACCATGCCTTTAGTGAATGATGTTCTATAAGCATGATTAGTAGTAGTGTAAAAAAAACATTTTTTTTAATTAAAATTGCTGTTTGTTCTTTACTTGGCATTTGATGTTGTAACTGCTCTATAAAAAAGTCTTTGTCACTTATTTATCAACATTGTGCAAAAGCAGAGATTTTACTCCCTGGAATGACATAGAAGATGTCTGAAATTCATGAAATCATCAGATGATGTTGAAACAATCGCTGATCTACGTACAACTGCATTATTGAGCAATGTAGAAACATAAGCCCCTTCAACCAGTTGCCTATTTCCAAATCATATGCATACTATATGCCACTATCTACAAAGTACATATGTAATCTGTACAAAACCTGGTGGCACCAAGCCAATACAATGAAAGAGTAACCATATTGTAGGGAAACTGTTTAAAAATACACACACAAAAAAAAACCCTCAGATGTAGTATGTAAATATTCTAATTAAAAAGTATATATGTAAAAGCTATATGTACTATAAGTACTAAATTGCATGTTAAAATAAGGAAAATGAAAGAAAAATATTCTTAAAGTCATAATTTAGTGTAGGATTCACAATTAACTGGAAGAATATCCTTTATCACAGGCAGCGCCCATTCAGATGAGAAAGAGGCTCTGATGTCCGAACTGAAGATTCTTAGTCATCTCGGACAACACAAGAACATTGTCAACCTGCTGGGAGCCTGCACACATGGAGGTGAGACACATGTGGGGGGGGGGGCAACCAAATCAATAAGGAAG
>JAQQZU010000012.1:5926589-5940475 GCA_030068025.1 Parauchenoglanis punctatus
GCATGCATGGGGAGAACATGCAAACTCCACACAGAAAGGCACCCTGGGTGACCCGGGGATCGAACCCAGGACCTTCTCTTGCTGTGAGGCGACAGTGCTAACCACTGCGCCCCCATAAATAATCCTTTCTTTAAAATCGAGCCTTAACAAAACCAAGTTTTTTGTTTGTGCAAATTTAAATCAAAGCATGTGTGCTACATTGCTGTCAGAAAAATTGCACCCGGATACTTAAACATAGACAAGGTTTATGAGTCTATCATTGCTTTAATAAAATAGTATCGGATTGGTCTTGATTGCATGGAAGGACTATATGGCTGCCTAAGAACCTGATTTACTAGTAAAAATGCATGCAGAGTTGATAACACCATACAAAAAACAGAGTCTACAAAGGATTGCATTTTTCACGAGCAAAATAGTTTATATTGTTCATTTTGTGTGTTTGCAATTTAGAGAATAACTTCCTAAACATGCAAACTGTATGGAAAATTGATTCACTTCGAACTACAGTGTGATTTATTGCAACCTGAAAGTCACTCGGGACTGATATTGTGCATACACATTTGTACAATTGAAGGGCAGGTATTATATAAGTGGAACCTTGTTTCTGCAAGTTGAAGATAAGAATAGATCCTTCACTTAAGTGATAAGGTTTTAATAATGAGAAGGTTCATAAAGATCATGCCACAGTATTTTATGCCACTTTATTAATATGATAATATTATCGTGTCAATGTTGATTTCATATTAAATATTCTCATAATATATGTTTTTAATTCAGACATACCCTATAAACAGAATACAGAAATTAACACTCATTTCACATTAATATTGTATTCTATACTCTACATTACAGTCATGGGAAAAAGACAGTTCACCCTCATTCAAATCTAGGTTTTTATTTAGCTGGGAAAAAAGTACACCCTTCCTACTACCATAATCATTAAGTGAGTAATTAGCATCCAGGTGAAATGAAAAGAAATGAAATAGACAAGATTAGTTAATCATTATGACATGTAATTACCGCTATAAAAGCAGACTTTGGGCAGTTTGGTGTTCTGGAGCACTAACATGTGTGCCTGCATCATACCAAGAAGAAAGGACATCAGCCCTGACCTCAGAAAAGCAGCTGTTGCTGCACATCAATTTGATAAAGGTTATAAGGCCATCTCCAAATAATAAGAAATGGACTATTCTACAGTGAGAAAGATTGTTTACAAATGGAGAGCCTTCGAGACAGTTGCCAATCTTCCCATGAGTGAGCTTTCCAGCAAACTCAGTCCAAAGTAAAGGATTTAAAGAAAACCCCAAGAGCTAGGGTTACACCATGTGACCCACAGGCCTACTGTAAGCACATTAAACGTTTATGTTCATGAACGCACACTCAGCAACAGTATAGCTTTCATAGTTGGCTAGCTAGCAAGAAGCCACTTCACTCCATAAAAGAAATTAAATCTGAACAAACAACAAAAGTCCTCAAACAATATCCTCTGAACGGATGAGACCAAGGTGGAGATGTTTGGTCATCTTTCACAGTGACATATTTGGCAAAAAACAAACAGAATATCACCACAAACACCTGATACCAACTGTGAAGACGGTGGTGGAGGGGTGATGATGTGGACTTGTTTTGCAGCCACAGAACCTGTGAAACCTAATAGCAGTCATTGAAACAACAATGAACTCCATTTTGTACCAAAATATTCTTAAGACAAATGTGAGGCCATTTCTCCAGCAGCTTACACTGGGCCAAAATAGGGTTCTGCAACAGGGCAATGATCCCAAGCACAACTTAAAATGAAGGTGTTGAAATAACCAGGTCAAAGTCCAGACCTCTTTCCCATTAAGATGCTGTGGCAGGATCCTAAGACAGCTGTGCATAAAGGAATGCCTGGGAAAGAGTGGGCCAAACAATGTGAGAGACTGATAAACTCCTACAGAAAATGTTCAAATTATTGTTGCTAAAGGTGGTTCTACATGGCACTCAAATATAGGGTCTATTTATTTTTTTACCCATGTGATTTTTACTTTTTTTTTTATTGTCACCTGAGGTTACTTGCTTGTATATAGACATTGGTGAGGACCATACAATTGTTGTTTAGGCCCTAATAAATAAAATGTAGAACTGAATGAGGGTGTACTTTCTTTTCCTCATGACTGTATACTGTAGTGTTTCATAATTTTATTCACTCAATGATTCTTTGTTAATCCCATAACAATGACAATAATTTATCCCACTGCATGCACAAATTAGTGCTCATTATTTAGGATTGTAGTAAATCAGAGCGTTCAGTCTGAAGTTTCTTTCTCTGTGCTTAGACTCTGTATAAGAACATGCAGACAGAAGAACTGGATGAAGAGCAGCTGGAGGCCTGCGATACCACCAAAAGTGATGAAGAATCATGTGAGCAGGAGGAAGATGAGCAGCCCCTGATGAAGGCCAACAACTATCAGTTCTGCTAAGGCTTAAATGTCAGAAAATTTTAAGTAAAAAGCCCTATACTCACAGGCATTAAATCCATCCCCAGATCCATTAAGGGTCAAATTCCACAGTGATTGTAGCTTCTTTAAGATTGAGACTAAGACATGTATTGAAAATGGGCTGAGATTTGTTTCACGCCAGGTTTCTATAAGTCACACCCTTTGTCTGACTTGTTTCTTGTGGTAAATAGCAGTTCCCTCTTTGGACACATGGAAAAAAAGTCTATTCAGCATTTCCAACTTCTAGTTTAGAAGCAAGCTTGCAAAGTTCACTTCCACATTTTTCTCAGTGTGTTCTTGAAAAGTGGAAAACAGCAAAACAGGAGTACGTCTTGTTCTTATGCATATTTATCCATTTTTAAGTATTTTTACAAGCTTGTTTAATGGTTTCTTTGCTTTTAACGCGAGTCATTGGCAGTCAAAGCCGTAATAACCATACAATGCTTTTTTGTATTTGGATTATTCAATCAACATTATTTAACGAGAAGTTTTAGATCTGTGATTCATCATGGTATATTATTTTTAACTAGATTTAAAAAAGCAACCCCCCCCCCCAAAAATAGAATTTTAAATTAAAAAAAAAAAATTTTTTTTTGACATCTTATTGAAAGCCGCTTGTTTACAACATTTATCACTTTTTTTTATCAGATATTTGTTTTTGTCTGTATGCCTTGTTCATTAAACTGTATACTGTGTATATGTGTATTTCATGTAGCACCAAGAAAACACTGCCATGTGTAAATAATGTCAAAATATGTGATTGTCCTCATGAGTGCCCTGGTTTTAGTCAGTGGTGGTTTATGACACTCAATCATTTTAATGTCATAAAGAAAATAGCGCTATGGCATTTGACATGATTAGCATAAATCACTGCTGGTCACTTGTACCGAGGTTTAGAATTACTAACACCAAATCTCACGGACATAAACAATCTCCTGGTTATTTCTTGTTATATTTCTGTAAAGGTTTTTCTCCAGGTTATGACTTGTTGTATCAAATTTCCTGGCATTTGTCTCAGTGTTTGGGAGAAGTTTCTTGTCTGTATTTTTTCCTGCAAATTTGTTATAAGCTATTCAGAAAAGTCAAGAAAAAAATGCAAAGCTTTTAGAGTTTTTTTTTAATTTTATTATTTACTAGAGCTGTTATTTACTGCTTTAATACAGTTAAGCATGTTTACTTTCTCTTCAGTGTAACTGTTATTGACATAGATCATTGCCACGATTGTCATTATGGCATTGGTTTAAAAGAAGCTGGAAATGGAGCAAACAGAAATGAATATAATGCTTTAGCAGTGCATTGTCATCATTAATGTTTGTTAAATTAGTACAGGTTCTTGATTAATCAGGAAATTACATTCAAGTATTTTCCCCTGTAAATATACTTTGAAGCAGCATGTTAAAAAAAATACTGGGTCATAATTAAACCTAAAAAAGTCTCTACACTGTTATAAATATACAGAAATATGGACAATCACAGTTGCAATAAAAGTTAATTCTTACATTGAGTGGTTCTCTTTATTATGACAATGACCGTAGTCTCTACATTAACACACATAATTAGCAATAAATACTATCATTTTATATTATTACCTATTATATGCACCCTGCAGTGTCCTCTTGTTGATTCTGTTATTGGAAATCTCACAGTGTTTGAATACAATCTTCTCTACCTCCGTCATTCTAGCACCACATCGACATCCACAGCTACAGCGTCTGTGTCTCCCTCTTCCTTTTCCTCTTCTTCGTCTCCCATGCGCTCCCGCTCCTCATCGTCTCTGTTGAGCTGTGCCACTCCGAGCCTGTAGAGGCCGTCGCGGATCATCACCACCTCGCCCTGCTGGCACACCTTCAGCACCTCGGCCATCTGCTGGCTCACCACGTCCCGGCTGCTCAGGAAGTCCACTAGCCGGTTGTAGAGGTAGTAGTGTGCTGCGTTATTGAACGTGAACGTTCTTTGCTTTCCTTTACCCCTGGAGTCGCTCTCGTTCTCTTCTAAACCGCTGCTTATGGTCGCGACCAGACTGGAATAAGATTGTAGCTCCTTACAAAGAGTCAGAGCACGGTGGGGGTCTGAGGAAGAATAGGAGGAGGAGGAGGAACAGGAAGGATCGCCAGGGTGCACTATATAGCGCAAACAGGATTTGGTGTAAGGGTGAATATGGGAGCTGGAGTCCACAGATGAGAGGTCCATGCTGTACTGCTGCTCCTGGAGCTCAGGACAGGAGAGGTACTGAGAAGGGAAGGGAAGAAGAGGATGAACATGTGTGTGTTTGTGTGTGTGTGTGCGCGTGCGTGCACACGTGTGCTTCGGCAATACTGTAGTTAAACATTTCTTATGTATCTCTAATCAGTTTTTTCGATTTCCAACTAATGCTTAGCCACAACTGTGAAGCAACAGTGTACTGCTAGACACCGTAACTTTTAAAAGCAGAACTCTGTTCCTTTGTCACACACTTTAGCCCTTTGTCTCTTTGTTACAAACTCTAAGCATGGAATGCAAAAGAGGAAGTGAGACATGGTTATTTTCTGGAAAACATAACCTATCCCTTTCCGAATTCAGTACCCAGCTTTTATTCTAAGAACCTACAAGGCCACTGATGATCTTGTGCCAATGCACACTGCTGTCCTCCTTCATCCCAATACCCCAGCCCACACAATTCGATCCTCTGCTATCAGTCCTTAGTCTTATAGCACCCGAACTTTGCAATTCACTTCCTCAAAGACTCTATGACTGCTCTTGGTTTCATATTTTAAATCTGAAGATTTTAAAAACACATCCCGCTCAGTGATATTCCAGTTCATTTGCACCTGACTTCCCAAGCTGTGTGTACGGTGTTCCTCTTTCTCTGTGGTTACTGCTGATTATGTTTCTTATGACCTTCAGTTTTGTTCTGGCATGCTCTCCGTCCTCCGTCATTTTGCTTAGGATTATTTGTCCTCTGTTTTGTTCCTTGATTTGTCCTAATTCTATCACGTTAGTTCTTAACAGTGTATACTTAAAATCTGATTCATGATGGTGATTTTATGCTTGTTTTGCCCTTACTGTGTTGCACCCTTGTTACGGGTTTTGTAACGTAACCCCGAGTTTGAGAGCGGCACTAAATAAATGAACCATATTATTACTGATACTCAGAATACACACTTACCTCAAATGTAGTTGACTGAGTGACGTTTGCTTATTTCGTTTTGCTCCAGGGTTTATGCTATTAACAAGTAACCGAGATCTTGCTCACCCACTCTCTTATCTTCTCTTTTCAATACTTCATTTTGAAAACAGCAACGACAGTCTGCATTTACAAATTGAATTTCAAGGAGGAACTATATCATCATATGCATTAATTCCAAACAAACTTTGGGATGTGTGGTTTAAGCGGTGGAATAAAGCCAAATGAAACATTAAATGATGCACCAACTACAGTGATACAATTGTGCAAGTTCCACTGTGACATTATAATCCATGTTTATAAGCTAGAGAATGTCACGCGGTGTACTAAACCATATCGATAACCCTGTATGACAGCACGGGAGAACTAAAATAGTTACAGAAAGGGACTGAATACGAAAAGATAACCATTACTTCTTTGTAACATTTGCTTTGTAGCTCCAGTGCAAAATTAAATAAGCAAATGTTAGACAGGGAAAAGTTTTTTTTCCCCCCCTAGTCATTCCTATATGAAGGATTATTGTGTTAATCTAATTACTAATCTAACAAGTCACTTTTCAAATCACAAACACACAGTTGCTGCAAACAGCAGCTATTAAAAAGGTTATGGGGAAATTGTGCTGACCTCTGCAGGAGTCATGGGATCAGAGAAGCATCCTTGGTTCCTCCCCCACATCTGTGACGCCAGCTCGGGGTACAGTGCTTCTGTGCACAGCGCCACCTTCTGCGCGCAGTCTGCTACATACACGGGTGGCCAGAACCGAGAGGAAACCAGCAGGTCCACATGATCGCGAGCACTCTCTCCACGCACCAGGTACTTAGAGCCACACACCACCTGACAGATGTTTAGAGTCCTCGAAGTTACACTTTGCACTGCGGTCTTATACAGGGGGTTCAGCAGGTTAATAAAAACAGGGGCAGTATGGCCGACTTTTTAAACCTAATCTACAACACCTGCAGAGTGCGAGTACCATGGACAAGAATTTCAGGATGTTTCTACGTATGGTGAGAGGAGCAGAAAACCCACTCCCGGGACAGTCAGTAAGTGTTCTTTTAATGTTAGTGAATGTACAAGCTTGTTTGTTTGTGGTATACTGTATAGACACTTTTTAAATGTTCCTATGTTAAATGTTAAATTCTTTATTTATGCATCAGGTTTTAAACAAACCAAAGTAATTTTTCTGTCCATGGATTGCCCTCATCGTCGTTCGCTATTTTGCTTATCAACCAAAACGTTCTGTTAAAAGACGTGGCAGAAGGATTGCTTATAGCCGATATTATAGCAATACATTAAATGATTCATTAAACCCTGGACTGTTTTTGTTGCTGTTTAATAAAAACAATAAGCTACTTGAGGGCATGTATTAGAGTGATTTCATCACCGTTAAGGGCATTCTGAGGCATGAGGCGAAGCAGAGATCTCTGACGATCACGCTCGGTCATGGCTTACTGCTTTATCGGCGCATTCACAACTGCCACTAAAAAAAGTCAATTAGAAGCGAGTTGCATGTATATTGTTTTTCTTTTTCTTAGTGCAGGGGAATGGGGTTGAAATTCTTGCCGGTGTTTTCACTTTGCGTAATCACTAACGAGCAGAGTGGGTATTTACCTGGTGAGGGCACACCTTGCTGAGTTTTCCTGCAGTGAGGTGTTGGGCAGGTTGGGGGGCTGTTGAGAGGCCATTTTGCACTTGTGTGTAAAGCAAACACACAGATGCCATCAATTCATCCTGCCAGCAAAATACAATAAAAAAAATTTCCCGTTGCCAAGGAAACTACTTCAACAGACAACTAGTGCAGTATGAAATAAAATAAGTACATATGCATAGGAATGGTTGTGATTTTACATGCACAGTGTGTGTGTGTGTGTGTGTATACCTTGGTGCTGTTTGCTGCTGAAGGTACACCACACTGCTTCAGTATGGACAGTAAATCCTCCTCAGTGTGCTGCTCCATTTGCTCTGGACTTAGCCGACCCTCATGGATTAAACGCATGAACATGCGCAAATCTCCTGTGCAGGAAACACACACCATTATAATATTATAATTATCTATAATATTGACATAATGAAATACAATATACTCATATTACTCATGTTAATTTTACCACATTTCATCTTCACTTTAAAATCTTACATTTTTTCCCCCTGGTAATATCAGTCTCTTAACTGCCAGATGTTTTTTTTTTTTAAAGAAAAAAAAAAAAAAAACACATTTGTTGTGTCTGTATTGGGTTATCCAGACACAACTGGATAATGCAAGTATTAACACATGTAGCAGTCAGACAAAGAGTAGAATATGGATGATACTGATGTTGGTGTAATAAAGTCACAACGTTTCGCAGTATATATACACTGATTGGAAAGTGACTCCACCTGTGTGTTCCGAGTTGATCTTGTCCTTCTCTGTATTAATGACCACAGAGCTCCTCATCAGTGCAGGAAAGAAGGGAGCGATGATGGAGGCATCGAAGCGCGTGATGGAGACACTGGAAGGAAAGACTGCCTGCTCCAGGGCCTCGCTCTCCATCGCCAGCCAGAACTCCTCCACCTGCACCTCGTCTGAGGCCTGGAACTCCGGCCACGTGAACTTCACGGAGAGGGGAGAGAAATCATCTTCAAACTTCCATGCAGCTTAGTCGAGTGTTTCTTACAGCCGTCATTTTCCGAGACTATGAAGGAGCGAGACAGAATGTTCTTTTACCTCCACGTTTTTGAGCTGTAGGACGCTGTTTGTATTGCGGCGTGCGATCTCCACTTTAGGAGCGATGCCACAAATTCCACAGATCATGTCGTTGAAATCACGCACTGTCAGACACTCAAATGCCCAGTAACCACTGCACAACAACTCCTGCACACGAGTCTGTTCATCTGGATTCAACAAACAACCTGAGGAGAGGAATTGGGAAGGGGGAGAAAAAAAAAAAAAAAAATCAGGAAAGGAAGAGAGAGGGGACGAGAGGACAAAATCAGGAGAGACAGCAAGAGAGAGAAATGATGTGAGGAGAGGACAGATTTGAGTTTTGTTATAAATACTCATATAAATATTTGGTTCGTTTTTTTTTATATATTGAATTCCTGTTTCTGATGCTAAAACTGGCAAGAATACCAATACTTTATTTTTGACAATACAAATTATTTCAGCTGATATTATCAGGTATGAGAAATGATAGCGAATTAAAAATCATCACTGGTGACATAACTTGAAATAGTGTATCTGTATGTACTGACAAAACCTTAACTTTTATCTGTATATACATAGCAAAAAAAATATCATGAATCACGCACCTGGTGGACTGTGTGTGTTGTTGATTATGTCGAGGGCTGTGAGTGAAGGGTCATGACCCTGTTTGATCTGACTCCGAATTTTAAAGAACAAGTCCAAACTCACCAGCAGCTGGTTCCCCACATTAAACAAACCTGAGACACAGAAACACTTCAATCATGCCACTGACATTTTACATGTGGCTAAGTCAGGAATATGTGTTTGTTAGTTTCTTTAAATTCACATGGCAGTTAAAATCAATTCTCCCAAATCAAAAGCTTTTGATTTAGACATACAGAGTGAGGTGTTTGTGGCAATATGTGTTTCTTGCTGTTCAGGAGTATGAATCAGTGTGTTTTCACCTATATGGTCTGTGTGTGTGTGTGTGTGTGTGTGTGTGTGTATGTGTACCTGGGTAGAGGTTGGTGAAGCTGTGTATAGCCAGGCACTGGGAGTTCAGACACACCTTCAGCTGCAGAGACACCAGCTGTAGTAGAGACTCTGTCACTAACCAACACTGCTGCTGCCCTGCTAGAGAACAACTACACGTGCGCACACACACACACACACACACACACACACACACACACACACACACACACACACACACAGACAGACACACACAGACAGCAGTAGTTTTCAATATACTCTATTATCTATTACCTATAAATAAGCCCACACAGCAAAATTCAGAAAAAAGTTAAATACGGAGTTAAACTGACTCTGTAAAAGTAAAATATTTAACGCTAAAGTAATAAACTGCATAAAAGAGTTGGTGTCATTGAGAAGTGTTGGAGATTCAACTTCTATACAGGTATGAAACCATACTCTGGTGTTAAGCAGCACACACGCTCACCTCTCTCCTCCTCTGTAAAGTGGATAGTGACACAGACTGCAGTGAGTGGCTGTCGGCTCATAGAAGCTCGGCCATCCATCCTGTGGGGAAACACAGTGCTCGTCTTTCTCTTCGTCCTTCTCGCTGTCCTCTTCAGCTTTCTTCCTCTGTGCTTGGTTGAGGTTGTAGATGTGTGTGAGGATGTCCTGGAGTTCTGCTTCGCTCTCGGGGAACTGTAAGCTGTGTTTGAGAAGCGTCACAGTGGACTGGTGCTGGAGCTCTCTCTGGCCTGGGGTCAAAGGTTGCGACGGGTCCAACAGGAGTGTGGACATGTCTGCTGGCTCAGGAGACGACTGCATAAAAACAAACAGGCTTAAGTTGTCAATTTCATTAATTACGCCAATTTATATGTTAATTCCCTAAACAAACCGGGGCTCTATTCTAATTGTTAACCTTTTAAAGGTTATTGCTCTTGCTGCAATAATAATAATAATAATAATAACAATAATAGTTTCATAAGTAAACTAAATGTATTCATGAAAAAAGTTAATGTTAATTTAACAATAAGTTAACGCATTTATTAGATAAACAAGAATTAACAACCAATTCCTGTTTCATTATAAATTTCCATGTAGTCATTTTCATATGATTTCTGATTTATTAATGATTGTAGAATTTTTCAATGATGTACTTTGTTTAAACTTTTGCATGTAGCGCACTTTGACACTTTAGGCTTAACAAAACATTCCACAAAACAGACATTTATAATAATATATATAATATATATATATATATATATATATTTTTTTTTTTTTACATATTGATCGACTAACTGAGCTGCTACTCTGTTCTGTGTGATAATGCAGAGATAAACTGCTACCTCTAATCTCACTATTTATCAATTTAAAGCATTTTAGGACAGGAATCAAAATTATAGCACAAAGATCAGAAGACCAGGAAGAGACCTAAAAACAACAAATAAGACTTGATAAGTTGACTACTTGAGACAGTAACTCACAGGGACTTTGGTTTTCTTGGTTGCTGTTGTGGCAAGTTCACAGCCACAGCTGGGGCAGTACTGTGGCTTGTGTCTGTTCTTATAGACGTAATCACAGGATGGGTTTTTACATCTGCCCCTGCCCCGTGCCGTGGACAAGCCTAGAGCCTTCCAAAGCAATCAATCAATAAATAAATAAAAAATCAACAAATAAACATGAAATGATATGGTATTATTTTGCATATTCCTTGTCTGAAATCTAAAGCACAAACCAGTGAAGAGCCTGAGCTTTTCTTCAAAGGCACCATAGAGAGGATCTTCACTCCGCTGTCCGTCACTACGTACTGGCTGCTGCTGATTGCAGGTGGTTTCTACGATGCAAAAAGAAACAATGAATTAGTTCAGAAAGGAGCATAAATGCCAAAACAGTGTACTACATATTATAAAAGGAAATGTGCCATCAGTACAATCCCATAAAAAAAAATGCACTGCTGTTTTGATACGATTTATTTTTCCAGTTTAAGTAGATTATTAGTGACCCATGAGCCAATTTTCCCATCAGATCAGTTTTTTGTCATTAGGTCCCCAGCTCTCTATTGTCTTTCAACTTCTTTACTTTAAACAATTTACCAATATCAAAATGCCATAACTGTGCTTTATTGTGCTATTAATTATAAAGACCATTCTCTAATGTGCATACTCAATATGTGTTTAATAAAGTCCAGGGACTGAGACAGGTCAAGTAGTTGTGAGCACATACTATAATTTAAGTAATATCAAAATATAACAGACATTTTAATCATAATTAAGTTCATTAATTTGTTCATTTTCACCAAGGTCAGGATTGCGGTGAAATCGGAACATATCCCAGGAGCCCCAGTCATGAGGCAGGAGCCCTGGATAGGCGTATTCCATCACAGGGCACCATACACACATTCATATACTCATTCACATCTAGGGGTTATTTAGCATAGCCAATCCACCTTATGGAATGTTTTTGGGAGATGGGAGAAAACCGAAGAACGAGGAGGAAACCCACATGCACATAGGGAAAACATGATAAAGTTTGTACAGACAATAACCCGACCCCAGGTTCAGTATGGAGACCGACCATGCCTGATGAATGTAGGCATTTGTCCTATATTTTATATCATTCCTATATTTTAAGGGTTAAATGCACATTACTCCGTGAGTGATGCATTTTTTGGGCTAAGCTTCACTCACCTGCTCGAAGGCACTGGAAGACACAGAGTGACCCAGCTGCTTCAGTGTGCTGGGCTTTAGGCTCAAAATCCTCTCATTTTGGGACTTACCTTAGGAAATTCAAGAAAACAACACATAATGTAATTATAAAGCTAAACAGTTTAGAGATGATTACAATTTTTAAGTAAAAAAAGGCAATTCTCCAACAAATAAAGGAAGTATGTAGCACATAAAGGAAGTGAGTTTGAGATCACACATCACACATGATTTAGCATGAAATCATACACTTGCCACAAACTCAAATAGAGTAGTGTGATTATGTGGGTTTTGTCCTGAAACGACATTATCATGTATAAGAATGATACTGTGGAGCTAAAATCATCTCAGTGTTAAAGCTGAATCAAATTTCCCCTCAGTGCAGAGTTTGGGTTCACGCTGTCTAAGCATCAAATTAAGGTTGAAGGTGTACATTAGCGGTGATTTGGATAATAAGATTATCGCAATTACGTTTGCAAATAAATGTTCTAAATTTTATTACTGTATTACTGAACCAACTGACATTTTCAGGTGATTGTGTGATGACTTAGACAGTATACATGATGATAAACTGGAAGCTGGAGGACTACATTAACATCAAAGTTCCTGTGGAAAACCAACAAACCACCAAAAACACAGAGTGGCTAAATTCAGAGTAAAGGAGGAAGATGTGCACATTTTTGCTTACAACTAATGTTAATGAAATCCTGTGCAGTGGAAAACAATTGGTAATTCTTACCTGTTCTAGTTGCGATTTTTGTGTCAGCTTTAATCTTACTCGGAGGCACTGCTATCCACTGAACAACAGCTGGTTGTGACGCCATGCCTGGTAAAGATTCAGCGAAAAAACAGGCATTACAATCCCACGGACTACAAAACCACCAGTAACGCCACCTATATATGGGGTAAAAAGTTCATCATGTTTGATATAATGCTTACTTGGGGCGGCAGGGGCGGGGAGGATGGCCCGAATGCGCCGTTTCTGACCTGTGTCTTTGCTGATGACCCGGACGCGGCCATCACTTAACCCACTGCACATAACATTGAGTCGAAGACCGACTTGTTAAAATGACATTCAAAGGCAAATTACATTAGTTACAATGAAAGGTACAGTTACAATTCTAATTAGGAATTTGTAGCACAAATATGATAGAACAATATTCATATATACTTGAGTCTGCTCACATGACAGCTGTTGATCCTGACAGCTGAAAGGCTTCAGAAGTTTTGTCAAAGGTGCCACCGGCTGGTTGATAAACTGTAACTACACCCATCTTTTCTCTTCTCCAGGATCCAGGAGCCTTTGGAGGCGTTGCAGAGACGTCGGTCTGAACTTTAGGACGAAGCACCGCTTTGTCGCTTTTGCTCTTGGGCGTCTGGGTTTGTCCTGGGACCGTGTCAGATGGTTTAACGGTGCTCTGAACAGCCACTTTAGAGGCCACTGCAGTGGAACTGGAACCATCAGCCTGACCTTTCAGCTTTTGTGGAGATGAGTTGGAACCATGTCTTGCTTTTTTGGCTGCCTGAAATGAAGACATGTGAAGTCCCTCAGCAAAAAGCTCACATTTACAGGGGAAATCATTACATGTGGAAACAGACAGTCTGATTAAGAGCTCATATAGCCACAATGAAAGCATTTTCTCCTGCAGCACTGCTGAATACTCAATTCTGATTAGTCAGCAGGTGTTGCTTTATTTTCAGTAAGAGCAGCTCTGACAGTAGTGTGGACTGAAGGACAAATATACTTATATTAGATTAACATGCTTGTTCTATTATGGTATTGTTTCCATAACAACTCAAATATTCCCAGGGATTTACATAAGGGCTAACAATAACAGAAGGTTTTGTCTGTATGACTCACAGGTATGACAAACACTGAGCTAGTGGTTAGTGGGACTGCTACTAACTATTAA
>JAQQZU010000012.1:5987754-5997998 GCA_030068025.1 Parauchenoglanis punctatus
CACAGAAAGGCACCCTGTGTGACCCGGGGATCGAACCCAGGACCTTCTTGCTGTGAGGCGACAGTGCTAACCACTGCCCACCGTGCCGCCCTGGAAATTTACATCTTAATTTCAATTTCCGTAAATCCTAATCCTATGTATATTCTCTTCACAGTTTTCTCATGAAGTAGTTTGTAATTCTTCGTTCAAATGGATTATGGGTAATTTAACAACTTTCATCATTGGTCATCTCTCATCTTAAGCATGGGGGTCTCCTTTTTGGACGGATGTGATCACTTGCAGTCCAGTGTTGGTACACACTCACACATTGAATCACACGTGCCTGAATGCCTTGAGAGTATTAAGTACACATTAATAAACCTGCTGTGACCTACGTGTGTGTTGCTGCGCCCTCAAACTAATGCACATTGTAATGTAATATGTTGAGTAATGTTACAGGCTGATACTTCAGTGCAGGGGAAAATGCTAAAGGAGAATGGATGATGCTCTACATACCACATTTCTGAGAACAATGTGACATGGTTATCCTTAAGGGAGCCTGTGTGTCTGTGTGTATCTTCTATTACAACCATTTTAGACATCGCCTCATTTAAAGATATTCTACACTCCCTTCAGTTCAGCACCGCTTTCATTTTAGTCTAATGTGGCTGTGAGTGCTGAATCACATCTATTTCTTCTCACATCTCACATAATGTCTTGATATCCTGTCTTTTTTTTTTTTTTTAAAGATATCATCCTTTTTCTCTGAATGTAATTTCCTTTTACCTTGGGCCATTTTTCACCCTGACTCAGTCCTCCTTTCAAGACCTGAACTTCAGGTCTCATTAATGAAAGATGGGGGTTTTGTCGTCGATAATGAATGTGTGTGTATGAGAGAGAGGGAGAGTCGGAGAGAAACGGAGAGAGAGAGAGATAGATTAAAACACAGAGTGAGGCAGAGGGTGACAGAGCAAGATACTGAGACAGAAAGATAGAGACTGAGAATGCAGGTGAAGCAGAGAGAAAGAAAGAAAGAAAGAGAGAGACTGACAGACAGATAGACACAGAGCAAGAGACAGATAGCTAGGTTAACTGGAGCAAAGATCAAAAGAGAAAGATGACCAAGAGATTCTTCCCACACTGAGATTCAGTTAGCAGAATGACATGCTGTATGTAATATCATATACACTTGGTTACATACATGCCAAAACACTTTTCCTGTCTTTATAACCTCCGGAGTATGCTGAGTATGTCTTTAGTCATCTCCAAGGCAGCAACTAATTACGATGTTGTTAACTGAGTAGTTCATAATCACTATCGAAATCTATCCTTTAGGGATCCTTTTAGTATAACTGTTATATTCAGCCATTTTGGAACAGTTAATCTATAACTGAAACTAATGGACAACAAGAATAAGCTTAAGATTTTATTAAAATCAGAATTAAATAATTAAATTTAGAATTTAAAAAAAAATAATAATAATAATGTTTCATCCTGATTATTTGCGAACAAGGTTTAAAGGTTTTAAGGGGTGGGGCTGAGCAGTGATGTTTAAGCTGGAAGTTCAGTTCTGGGCCAGGAATGTAATCAAAAAACTGAAATAAAGAAACTATTAACAGTCAGTGCATGACAATCTAGTGAATCACAGCTTTTCTGAGTTTTCTTTAAAATGATATGAGTATGGGTTATAAGCATTTTTTTTGAAGATTGTAATCTGCACCTTAAGGAAACATGATCACGAGAGCTTGAGAAAACTCTAAGAGCTTTTCTGCCCCAGAAGTTGTACCTCTTCATTTCACCCTGTCTGGACCAGAGGTTATTAACAGTTATAACAGTGGATGAAATGACTCCATATTGGATTAGCTAGGAGCATTTTAATAACAAATGCATATTAAAATGGAGAAAACTCATAACATGGAATAAACTGGTCTTTTATGACAATTTTAGCCAGCACAGAGGTACAAATTAAAGCCAGGATTTCCTACAGGTCTTCTTTCTAATGGCTTTCAGTGGCTTAAATGGCTTAAACAGAAGGCTTAAATAACTTCCCTGTTCATTATATAATCTGCTCTTTCTTCAGACAATCATGTAAAGTTCACTTTTATATGAGAAGGCTCGCTTCAGACAAGCTCGCTTTCCGCATGTCTGACCGAGACCATCTTTCATATGTTGTTCCTTAGCTAACTAATCAATAAAAGTCTTTTCTTGCCAAGTTTTTCTTGTCTATGTTATTGATTTTGCAGCCTAAGTTTCCTGTGCATATGTTTATGTATAATAATATTTGCTTTATTGGAAAAGTAGGACATGGCAGTCAAATCTCAGGTTTCTGATTTGTCTGAATTTATCTCCATTAAGTCATAGCATCAGGTGTAGTCATTTTAGCAGAAACTGTTAAAGGAAAACTCAAACCTGAAGCACGTTAAAGATATTTATATTCAGCAATTTGCGACGGGCTTATCGATTCTGGTAATTCCTTGTTTTTGTTATTCGTGTGTCGCAGGACATCACAGGATTAACCTCAAAACATCTTTTACTCCTAAAAACAAAGAAAAAGCAAAAGCTTCTTTTCTCAGTTGCTGTTTTCCAGCGACATTATTAATAATGATATTAATAAATATAATATTAATAAGAAATCCAACGTAGCACTAATGAACACAGCAGAGACTCGGCTGGTTCGCGATCTAAAAGGTGATAAGTGCGATGGTGTTGATGGTGATATTAGACATTGACTGTATAAAAAATGGACAGCGCACTCCCATTCTATAAAAATCAAGCCAAAATACCTCTGCTATGTTGCCAAATTTGCAGCCCGAATTTGCAGAGTAGGGACTTCCACCTTCTCGAGTTTGCACAGTAGAAACGAAAGGCAAAGTCAATGCTTTGTTAGCCCTGCCTGCTCCTCTGGAAGAAATAATCAGATGAATACGGTCACATTTTCAAATTCTCTTTAATACATCTATCCAGAGAGCTTGAAGAGTTTGAGCTGGGGATATTTCATTGATATGGATGCGTCTAGGAAGGACATTTATCATATGAACTAGAAATTCACTGATAGATGGATGTGTGACTAAAGCGGAATGAGCCAGCAGTGAGCTCACCAGGGTGAGTTAAAAAGTCATTGTTTGGGATGCATGGCTATTCTGAGTGCACTGTAAACTAATTAACTACTTATAAAATCCATCCTACTGTTACACAGTGGATATAAAAAGTCTACCCCCCCACGGAAACCTGGCAAGTTTTTGTGAAATAAAAAAAAAATGAAACTAAGATAAATCATGTCAAAACTTATGTGAAATTACAATGTATTAAAATTAAGTGAAAAAGTTTCAAACATTTTAGGGAAAAAATAGAAAAAAAAAAAGTTAGAATAACCTAGTTGCATAAGTGTGCACACCCCTAAGCAACTACTTTGTTGAAGCAGCTTTTGATTTTATTACACCACTCAGTCATTTTGGCCAAGAGTCTATCAGCACGGCACATCGTGACTTAGCAATATTCTCCCAGGCTTTCTTCCAAAACCATTCTAACTGTTCGAATTAGACACGGTAGTGGAGATTCAGTATACCGCTTGCATTTACAGCAAGATATTCTTTTAGAGGAACCACTGACATTTTGGTGTACGAACTGGAGTTGATGTTTCTGCGTCCCCTTTAGGCGTGTAAACCTTTCAGAAGAAAAAAAAACATTATTCTGGAAATACAGCATTGCTCAAGAAAACAACAACGAAAAAATCTCATCAGAGCTGTGATTTAAAGCCATGATGGACTCGGGGAGAGTAATGTGTTATTGTGACAGAACACAGCATGGAGTCCAAAGTGTAGTGGGACACACATTAATCTCTCCGACTGTAAGGGTGAGGAGGAACAGAAAAGAAGGCGAAAGTGACAAAGGGAGAGAGTCAGAGCACTCGAGGCAGGGCTGAGGGGGAGAGAGACATGTAGCCCTGGGAAGAAGTGAGCCGAGGTGCTGGCGGGGGACGTAGGTTCTGGAAGGCCCATTCATCATGCAGTGCCTTGTGGGATACGGGATGGTCACGCTCACACAATAGCTGTCTGTTCCGACTTGCACGATGGGGAAGAGAACGTTACATGCTCGTTTAGATACAAACAGCTGATCTACACCCCCACCTCTCTTTCTCACTCTCTCGATCCCATTTTTCCATGGACTTGGCTATTTTTCCAAAAGCAGGATATGAAAAATTCCTTTTCTGCCAATAGTTGTCATTAGATGGGCTACAGTGTGTCATTGAAATAGCAATAGCATAGTTTTAGAGTTCAGGGTGTTAATGGTGGAGGATAGGAATGTATTGAATATGAATTATATACATTAATATATATATATATATATATATATATATATATAATTGTATTAGTAGTATATTATATGTGTCACAGCCTGGGAAAACCCTTCACATGGTTTAAAAATCTATACATTGTTCTGAAAACTACATGATTTGCTGAAATGAAATATGTTTCTGTCTTGCATATACATCATTTACTAGTAAAGTTCTAACATTTTGAATTCCTCTAACCTCCAGAAGTGAAAAAGGAGAAGATTGCTTTTAAAGATTCTCCACCAGTTACAGCACTGGAGCATCACAGACGTTTTTACAGCCGGTATCTGATCACAAACTGACAAGATTGAGCCTTTGTCCATTTATGTTTGTTAGGCTTATGGCATGTAGCTATCCAGCAACTTGATCAATGCTGATCAAAGCAAATGTCTTCTCAGGGACATTTACTGTGTAAGGAAATCTTTGAAAGGGTTCAGACTGACTAGTTTTACCACTGCGTTTCTTAAATTGGACCAGATAGGCTAGCCTTCGCTCCCCACACTCATCAGTGATCCTTGGGCTCCCATGACCTTGTCATTGGTTCCCTGATTGTCCTTCTTGAAAGCACTTTTGGTAGGTACTAACCCTCTCATACCAGACCTGCTGTTTCGGAGATGCTCTGCCCCAGTAGTCTAGCCATCATAATTAAGCCCTTGTCACAGTCACTCAGGTCCTTATGCTTGCCCATTTTTCCTGCTTCCAACACATCAACTTCGAGAATTGACTCTTCACTTACTGAGGACTTGGTGCCATTGTAGAAAGAAAATCAATGTTATTCACTTCACCTGTCAGTCTTTTTAATGTTCTGGCTGATCGGTGCATATTTATAGTTAAATTTGAGGCAGCAAAGTATGTTGTAGGAAAAAATCCTACAAACTTGTCTGGTCAAAATTTTTGAGATTCTTGTTAGCGCAATGTTCAAAGAATTAAATGTTTGTAAGATTTATTTAGAATGAACATTGTAACCAGCAGATGAACTGATTAGATTTTAGAGTTAACAGGGTCAAGGTGACAGTAATGGAAAGTTCAAAATATATTCAGTAACGCAAGGTCCATTTTCTGGCCATGTATGATTTCTGACATTGGTCTGTAGGCATGTAACGATATATTGTGAATTGATAAATCGCGATAAAAATTTATGACGATTCGAATCGATGGAAATGGAAATGAACCGTAATTCATCTCTTAGTTTGTCCTAGCTGTAATTGCATTGTTTAGAGTGCAGAGGGTGCAATAATGTACAATAGTGGAAATACACGGGTCATCGCCGTACGCAGAAGTAACACAGATCTAAGCCGTTAAAACACAATAAACAGATCTAAAATGGGAAAGAGCTTTTGTGATTCCACAAGAAATCCGAGCTATCTTTTTACAGACTGCTGAACTAAAGTAAGGCAAAGTAAATGGAGGCAGTTTTGTTTTATGTGTAAGCTTTTTTAATTTTTAAGAAGAAGGTCATTATTAATGTTTTTAATTTTTAATAAAAGGAATGTTTCAGTTAATAGACTATTATATTTTACTTCAACCTTTATAAATGTTTAAATATTTATTGTTGGTTATTAAGAAAATGAAACAAAAATGTAAACTTAAACATTCCTTTTCATTTAATTATTTATATATTAATTTATGAAAATGAATTTTTACGTTAATAAAGAATAGAAAAATAAATGTTTCATTTTTTTGATGATAAGATTTTCTCTTTATTTTCTTTCTTTTTTTTGGTAGAAAAATAAAAAAACAATAATTTTATTATCATTAATTTTTGAATAAATTTTGGAACAAGGTCAAAGGTTTGCCCGGCCCACCATGTAATTTAAACATAAATGACTGCAATAATGATGAATTCGTAAATTGTAGCTAGTTGATGAACATTAAATCTGTTTAATGGCAAGCTTTACAGCCAAACTTTTTCACTGGTTGTTCACTGTAGCAGTATTTTATGCTGAACGCACTTTTCTACTATTCTACTATTGAGCATATGTTGTCAGATCTTTGTTGTTGTTGTCAAATGCGATACTTTCTCAACGCACACACATTAACTCACACTCACACACACTTCCCTTTCTGTGGGGAAAGAGTGAACTCATTATCTAACCTGGCAGTGTGGATGACTGATATAGAGTGCTCTCCAGCGCTCGCTCTGTCCTAATGTGACCTGCTCTAGTTTAGCTCTGACCCATCTATACATCAGAGCTGTGTTTTCCAATCCGAGTCCTGGGGCGCAAATCAGGGTTTAACCATGAGTGGAGTGAGTGCATGAGTGAGTGAGCTACTAAATAATGAATAATAACTAAATAATAGTAAATTTACTTCAAATTTATTCAACACCTTCATCAAATATTCACAATGAAGCCAAGTAAGGATTTGGGACACTTTGTTTATGCTGTATGGCATTTCATCTCTTTCACCATCTGGAGGAAAAGACATGCAGCAACCTCCAGGTTTCAAAACAGCACACATGATTAATAACAAATCCTGTGCTCGAGTTTGTCTTTGAGACTATTTATGAATTTTTTATGATTCTTGGTACAATTGTGTCCTTTTTTTTTTGCAAACTTATTTCCTTAGCAGCTTTCCTAGAGTCTTAGGGTCCAAAATATATATATATATATAAATTAAAAAAACATGTATTTATAAATATTTACATATTTTGTATGTTATATGTATTATATATATATATAATACATTTTTTTAAATGGCACCCCTGGAGCTACCACTGTTGGGCCCTTGGGCAAGGCCCTTACCCCTACCTAATCAACCCTATCCACATCGACCCCACATAGGGGTGCAAAAAAAGATGTAGATAGCTAACCAACCATTAAACAATTTATTTGCCAGGTATGATCCTTATTATCATCTGTTCTTTTTCATTGCATGTTGTTATTTGCTGTTCAAAATGAATAATTTTATGATTAACCATGTTTTTGGTTTGCCTGCGATATTAGTTTTGGCAGTAGTACAGCTTAACATTTGTGCCAATAAAGCATGGACTGTGAGCGCATAAGAGAAGTGTGAAAGAGTGAGATAGAGAGAGCGAGAGCGTGAAGGCGAGTGAGAGAACACGAGGAAGAGAGCGGGCACTAGAGAGGGAGCGAGAGATTATGCGTGAGAGAGAAAGAGAGCGAGCGAGAGTGGGAGTGGTAAAACAGGCTAGGTTATTACTCACTTAGCACTAGCTGATGTTACATATCTGATGCAAATGAAGATGGAGGCATGTCATAAAACAAAAGCTCGTGCTGTAATGGAACAAAAGATTGGACTAAACTATTGAAACCCGTGTCCTGTCCACATTTTAAAGGAAGATAACAAAGCCAGCGCCTGGTAGGTCGCTATTTTATTGAATGTACTACTTTTTTCATGCATTAGACACCTGCTTGAGCAGTTCTGTGTATGTATTTTGAAGGCAAATGGCTCACTTGCTGTAGCTGTCAATTTTTATGGTCATCCATATCTCACTCATACACACTTACACAGCGAAAGATAATATCGATCGTGCTTCCAGGGCTAACTGCACACCTTAAAATACAGTTCAGAGATCTGGACATTATGTACATAGCAAGCTGTGAGACAATGTGTATGTCTTTTTCAATTAGTACCTGAGAAGTTCATCTAACTGAACATCATTTCTTCTCAGGGAGTTTTTCCTTCGCCATTCGCGCCTGTCTCGCTGATTAGGGATGTGATGTTCTTCCTTTAGGACTGCTTTGTGACATTGTCCATTGTTAAAAGTGCTATATAAATCAAATAAAATTGATGATTTTAGTCCAGAATGAATCAGACACATGCACCATGCTACTGAGATTTGCACTTGTCATTTAATATGTTGATCTGTTATAGTTCTTGTAGTGTTAACCTCCTCTGGTGAAACTCCAACTCCAACAGCACTAAAAAAAAAAAGTTAGCTGCTACGTTTTTGATTTCTGATTGTGCCAGAAACGGACAGAAAGCTAATCGGTGACTGTAAAGGTTGCTTACAGTAGGACTTTCCAGTTCACGTCCCTAAACAGGCTAATCTCTGTCGCTTTATCGCTCACTTACTTTCCCTAACTCTTTCTCTCACTATTCGATCAACTTGTATTTCATCAATCTCATGCTGCTTGTATCTGCTTTGTTCAACTTTCTTGTATTATTGAACTCACTCAAAAGCCAGAGTTGAATAATAGACGTTTGGAGCTAGTCATGCCACGACTTATCCAGCTCTGCAGGTCTTTCCCCTCCTCCTATTTTTGTTTGGCTCACGTTAAGATGTTCTATTGTCGCATTGTTGGTATTACACAGTCAGAGATTCAGCTGAAACCTCAGTGCAGATTTCAAAAAATGAATGAAGTGCTGAACCACCTGCTATGCCAGCTCACTTCACATTCACACTGTATTTCGACGCACATAGATAATAACTTTACGTAGGGGTCACACTGTCTCAGAGAATTGTACAATGCAGGCACTGTGTGAATATTTTTCATGTGTTGTGTCTAAATTTGTCCCCCTAGTCCCCATAAGCGGTAATGCACTGTTTAAGGGGCAGCCATATTTCTTGATGTCCACATTTGCAGTGGATAAATGATATTTGATGATATTTGTGTGCTGTAAGTGCAGTGTACAGCCAGTACATGCCTCATCTGCCCCACAATGCACAGCTGCTTCTTTTAGCTTGAAATTCACATGGCCGAGTGAACACCAGACCTGCCGGATTTGCATTTTATTTTCAGCCAAGTCTCAGCGTGAGGAGGAGAGTGCAGTCACTAATGACAGGATTGTGATTAGTTTTTCAAAATCATACCAGTTCTACACCGAAAATAAAATGGCATTTCAAAAAGTAATTTCACATTTGCATTTTAATTATGGCAGCAAATGCTTATTTTTCAATTGAATTTGAAATGCAGGTGCATATGCATGTTTAAATTAACATTTTTTAATTATTATCTGAATTTGACATAAAATTTTCATTCTTTCTTTTTCTTCCTACCCATCAGTCCTTCCCCTCCCGTTTTTCCTCTCTTCCCTGAAGCACATTGTGTTGATTGAAACTGAGCTGAATTTCCTGAGCTCCTCATGAGTTTATTATTGTAAAGGAGATGTGTTCATAATGAGATAAAGAATGAAAGTAGCCGATGAGCAACAATCATCTGAAAAGCCTCTTATAATCTCATCTCCTTTCTTTCTCTCTGATCAACTTAATAGCTGCTCTCTTGTTTTCCAATATGTCTAATTATAGGGTTAAATATCTAAAAGCAGATTCTTCAGAATTGTCCAGAGCGCTCTCTCTCTCTCTCTCTCTCTCTCTCTCTTTCTCTGTGTGTGTCTCTCTCTGTGTCTGTGATCGCAATACACTCTTCAGAGCTTAATTAGGATCAAACCAATCATGTATGGACAATGTGTCCAATTAGGAGCAGCTCTTCTGGTGCAGCGTACTTATTCTCAGCGGGTGTTGTTATCTGTTATTAAGCCTCTTTTTTTCTTGTGTTGGTCTTCACAGAGCCAACATTCTGCTGTAATCACACATCTTCTCTGTGCAAGGTGGGAGCAACTGATAGACCACAACCAATAAATGCAACATGCTGTTTAAGCATAGTGTAGCCAAAAGACATCCATGCCAACAAACTGCTGGTTATATACAGGTTTTTTTTTGGTTTTATCTATTAGATTTTTTTCATTTGTATGTGATTTTTTTTTTGTTGTCACGTTTGAGTACGTTATTAATGAGCACTTTCGGTCAATCATAAGTTAACTGTTTTTGAATTAGGTTCTTTGTTTGTTTTGTCTTGTATTTGTTTTGTTAAAGCCTGCACGATGCTCCAAAAACGGCCGCCACAAAACTATACCATCTAGTGCAGGGCTGCTGCCTTGATAATCTGTGAGTGCAAATTGAGTTTTCACTGAATGACAAGTGCTGGAGTTGGGTGTTAAATGGAGTTAATGGAGCTAAATGGAGTTA
>JAQQZU010000012.1:6018426-6031599 GCA_030068025.1 Parauchenoglanis punctatus
CTCTCTCTCTCACTCTCTCCCTCTCTCTCTCTCTCTCTCTCTCTCTCTCTCCCTCCCTCCCTCCCTCCCTCTCCTCAGGTGTTCAAAGGTCCTCTGCCTGGTGATAATTGGACTGTGTTCCAGTCCAACCACTCTACATATGAGCCAGTTCTGTTAGCGAAGACGCAGTCAGCAGAGAGCATTGGCCTGCGTGCCGTCCTCCACACGTCTGTGGTTCAGGACCTCGGCCTCCACGATGGCATCCAGCGCGTGCTGTTCGGCCACGGCCTGGCCTTCTGGCTACACAAGCTGGTGTTCGTGGACGCTGTTTCCTTCCTCACGTCTAAGAGGCTCTCACTGTCCCTGGACAGATATGTGCTGGTCGACATTGATGACATCTTCGTTGGAAAAGAGGGCACCAGGATGAAGGTGGCTGATGTAGAGGTGAGAGTGAGCTGCAGCAACGCTGAATGGATATTTTACTAACTAAATCACTTAAATTAATGCACTGTTGTTTTGTCAGTGCCCACCATTTCTGTAATAAACATTAATCAATTAAAATTAATTAATTAATTAATTAATGCATGCATTTTGTTAATTAATTGGTAATATATCTTGATCATTTAATTGAAAGTTTTGAGTGCTTAAGAATGCTTTAGAAGAATTAAGATCAAATAGTGAGATGATGCAGATGTAGAGCAAACAGAAAAATGCAGACAGGTATAATATGATTGGGATAATATTAAAGACTTTAAACTTAAATAAGAATTGTGTCAATGTGTGGATTGAAACTTTCTGTGTGTGTGTGTGTGTGTGTGTGTGTGTGTGTGTGTGTGTGTGTGTGTGTGTGTGTGTGTGTGTTTGTATTCTTCCACATCCAGGCACTGGTACAGACTCAGAACCAGCTGCGGAAGTCAATCCCAAACTTCACCTTTAACCTTGGCTTCTCAGGGAAATTTTACCATGCAGGTCAGTGGACATATGATGGTAAAGTTTTATTGTGATTTGTGTAATTGTGTGTGTTTCTGTGCATGCACAAGAGTTTGCACTGGAACTGAGATTTTTTTTTCTCATGCATGTAGGAGTGTGTATCATTGGACAAAAAAAGACAAAGCAGTGCCGTTGTGTCGTCTGTTAATTAGTCATCACCATTCCTTGGTTTTATTTCTTGTTTCCTTCCCACAGTAAAGAGATTATAGTGCACCCTTTTATTTTTCACTGCTTCATGATTCAGCGGTTAACGCTACGATTAACCATTCAACTAATAAAGTAAAATTTGCCACTACTACAATCAAATTCCTTTTTGCACTCTGTGTTTGTATATACATGATATTGGTTTCTTTACAGTAGTGTGAATATTGTACTTGATGAAAACGATGCACGTGAAAAGATCAAGGTGAAATGTTGTCATGTATTAAATGATAGTGTGTATATGAGAGTGTGAGTCTCATGCTGCTGATGAGGATAATCAGGATGACCTACTATTGTCCTCTGTTAACAAGCTGTGTGTTGGTGCTGAAGAAGATCTGGGTCCTGACCTATTATTGTCCTCTGTTAATAAGTTGTGATTAAGGTGTGTATTTGTGTGTGTGTGTGTGTGTAGGTACAGAGGAGGAGGATCTAGGCGATGACCTGTTGCTATCGTACGTTAACGAGTTCTGGTGGTTTCCACACATGTGGAGTCACATGCAGCCTCACCGCTTTCATAACCAGAGTGTGTTAGCGGAACAAATGCTCCTAAACAGGCGCTTTGCTGAGGTGAGTGCAGTACACACACACAAACAAGGCACGTTAAGACAGACAGAGGTGTCATGTTCAGCCATGCTACAGCAGCCCTGGAGGGTTGAGTGTCATGTTGATGAATTGTGTGCGTGTGTGTAGCAGTCATGTCTAGAGGGCATGGAATTGAAGTCCAGTTAACTTTCTTTTCATTATACCTAAGAACAGAGTTCAACGACAAAATGCAGTTATAGTTTCTCGAATCTACACTGAACATTAAATTGATTTCATTAAAATGCGTACATCAGTTCCACATGATTGAATTGCATCACATTAACACTGTTTTTTTTTTTCTTTCTTCTTCTTCGTACACCCAACATGATTTGATCATGTATTAAATCAAACTCCGCTTTATCACCTGAGCTTAAGATCGAACCCAGGTCACTGGAATACTGAAACAACCACTTTACTGCCTACTTTACTTTACTGTGTACCATGCATGCGAGATTTTATAATGTAATTGGATCATGTTAATACTACATGAATTGATCACACTCACTCAACATAATTCAGTCTAGTAATTAAAACCTTGTTCAAGGTTACGATAGGTAATAAAATTCCGTTTTGATGAGAAACTTATGTAAACTATGCTTAATATGTTCTCTTAAATCTGGCCTGCTGCATACTCCGTTTTTGTTTTTTTACTGTGAGTACTGACACACATTTATGCGAATCGAGACAGGATTACATAACATCCAAAAAGTGTTGTCATGGTGCACCTGTCTCTCATCTGCCACTGAATATAATTTAGAATCTGAGGACCAAAAACGTTATTATATATTTCTCATGTGAATAACAGTATTGGCTCTATTTGCATCTGAGTACACACACACCTTAAATACGGTAGACCTTAAACGAAAGTTAGTGTTAGTAATCAAGATTGGGTGATCAAATTTGAGAGCTTTTTTTTAGAAGTTGCAATCAAAGCTCCGGCAAACCGTTTACGTGCTTTGACATACTTCACTCTGTTTATGAAAGTGGGGGAGTTCAGCAGATCTGTTTGTTCTGGGGGTGGAATTTAATTTCTGGGCAAATTGAAAACAGAAGCCAGAAATGAAGAAACAAGAGCCCTTTCACATCACATCACTTCCTAAGGCATCTTTTTATGTATAGAATTCTTATAAATCTAGAAATGCTGCACCATTAAAGCCTGCTGTTTTCCTTGATTAAACTGAAATAAGCATTTGTATTGACATTGTGGGTGTAACTCCAGAACTTTCATTATATAGCAATATATAATCTACTTTGCATTCACCCACACCAGTTATAATGAGATTCACTCCGCCTAGGAAATGCAATCAAGTTTTTATCTAATGCGGATTGAAAAAACGTTCGTTTATGTCCTTTTATTGAGCTTGTTGACTAGCAGCTTTTGTCTACTATGTTGGAGTCAGTTGAATTAGATTATGATTTCTAAGAATCTCTACTTCTTAGCGAGACGAATAAATGGTTTGGCTTTAATGATGCTTTCTGGGGTCACAAACAGATACAAGCGTAAAGAAAATACATTAAACTGGGAAGGAGAAAAAATTTTATTGGTTAATTTGAAATATGTTTAAAAGTTACATTTGTGTCCTCAATGCCATCTTAACTGTACTAGAGGTTGCTTGGAATCAGCCTGAGACTATCAACTCAGTAGCCCCTTTTACACAGCCTGTTCAAAATGGGAATGTTGAGCCTTTTTTGTGCCTTGCTTTTCTGTGAAAAGCTCCGAAATTCAGACCTTTCGTCATTTCGTTCCACCTTCGAGCCAAGATTGATCAGGACACCCGGCATTGCGGGACAGTGATGTGATGTTTTTGACATCTACAGGCTCAGTTATACTCCCTTGCGAATGCACACGTGTCTAAGGTCCATGCGCCTTTCTGCCTTGAATCGCTTCCCACTTCTCTTCAATTTCTCCTCAAAAAGGTTCTGCTCACACAAACACGATGCACAACTTTGCTTGCTTGCATTTGAAGAGTTGTACAAATGTACATGGCTAGCAAAAGCACCTCAGCACTCGGTTCACCCTCCGTTATTGTTTTGTAAGCAACGCCGGTGTGCTTGAGAAGTTCATATTTCCGACGTAGGATTTTACACAAGACGCTGAAGCTCCGTCACTCCTCTGGTTCTGAAAGCCCATAATGAGGGGTCTTCTTTATGACAATTTTCTGTGTAAAAAGGACTGTTGTTTAGGACCAGAGATGCTGTGTTCGCACCTAAACAAAAAACAGGATTTGATTCAAACAGACTAAAGGTTGCTTTGAAGGCACTAGGAGAGTAACGTGACAGTTTCTGTGATTTGTATCTGTGTTGATGTTTAAACCTGCTAAATTTCTCATAAACATAAGTGACTTCAGATCCAAGCAAACCTGGTGGGTAACAGTTCTGCTGGACTGTCACTGGTTATCTGACTTTCACATGACCTCAAGATTGCAGTTTTGCGCAAAACAATCAGTAGGTCACCCTCATAATACAGGTTATAAATATTAACCCATTAATTTACATTTATGTCATTTGGCAGACGCCCTTATCCAGAGCGACTTACATACATCTTATTTTTTATACAAGTGAGCAGTGAAGGTTAAGGGCCTTGCTCAAGGGCCCAGCAGTGGCAGCTTGGCAGTGCTGGGATTTGAACTCACAACTTTCCGATCAATAGTCCAATGTCTTAATCACTGAGCTACCACAGATCCCCATTAATGATTTGAAATCAGGACAACTATGACTGGAGGGGTTTATATTGGTCTGTACTCCCTCCACATAATCTAGGAAGCCTAATTTCAGGTCATTTGTGATGATTGAGGTGGGCAAAACGTACATCAAGTGTCCTGATAGTGTTGGACCGCTGCATGGCAGTAGATCTCGGTTCCTTCTGAAAAAGAGAGATTCTTTTATATATAATTCGGACACAACAATTTCGTACCATCCCATATCAACTTTCATATTAAATGCTCAGTATCAATCAACTTCATGAATATAATGTATGAATGAACTTCATGACTCCTGAGTACAGCTGATCATTATGGATCTCCTCTGTTGTATGAATCTTGCATGCAGGAGCACTCTGTCCCCACACACCTGGGTTATGCTGTGGCTCCTCATCACTCAGGCGTCTACCCCATTCACGTGCAGCTCTACGAGGCCTGGAAGAAAGTGTGGGGCATCCGAGTGACCAGCACAGAGGAGTATCCTCATCTCAAACCAGCCCGTTACCGCCGCGGCTTCATCCACAGCGGCATCAGCGTGAGGGTCCACGCAAACACAAACACACACTTGCAAGCAATATTGCATGTTCTCTCTTCCTAGTTTTCCTCTTGGTTCTCTGGTTTCTTCCCATCCCCCAAAATCATGGCATTAGGTGGATTGGCTGTTCTAAATTGTCCTCCTTGCACCCAGCAATCCCGGAATGTTCTCCAGATCCACCACAAACCTGGCCATGATAAGTTAAGAATGTCAATGAGAAAATTCCAACACAGAGAAATAAAGTTTATTACAATTAAAGTAAAAGTAAAAAGGGTTATTTTATTTTTTTCATGCAACATTCACATATCTTGGTCTAATTCAATGTGGAAAGTGCCAGTTGGTAGGAAGACTGAATGTGCATGTTTTTTTTTTTGGGTTTTTTTTGCAAGAAAATAGTGCATACCTGCCTTCTAATTACATCAAATCACAGTGTGGTGTCCATGCATGCAGCATGTGTGTGTATGAGTTGAAATTTGAAGCATTGATAATTTTATGGACTGTTATTAAACCAGTGAGCCAGTGACACATTCATATCCCTGTTACAGAGACACTGATTTAATTCAACCGTATTCAGTAAAGAATTATCTAATAAGTCCACTCTTGCTGAGTAATGACTTCTTACTTTTGTAGCATAAATCATACGTTGTTCTTGTTTTGTTCATTCTTGTGATATTACACTGTATGCAGTGCGTTTGTGCGTGTCTTACTAAAGATTAGACACAAAAGTTTTTCCACAGAAATAAAAATACTGAAACTAAATATCGGTAATGCAAAAGCCGAATGAATCGAACAAAACCACACAAAGACTAAGTAAAACTAGAGATGTGAAATCTAAGAAATTTGAAAATAATATAAAAATCTAATTAAGTTTTGAAAATCGAAGTACATTAACACTGACATGTTCCCTGCTTCTGTCTGTACCCTTTTTTGGTTCTTTCTCTTTGTTAATTTTTTCTTTCCTACTTACACTCTCTCTCTCTCTCTCTCTCTCTCTCTCTCTCTCTCTTCCATGTTCTTAGTATTTCTGTTCCTCCGTGACTCTTTACTTCGTTTCGTCCTCCTCTTAGTTTCTTTTTCTCTTAACTCTCCTTTTCACCTGGACACAACTAGTAACTGTAGTAGACCAGGGGTTTTACTGAGTATGAATTACCTGCTCTTTACTCTAAATGCTTCTTTGGATGATTTCTTCCATCCGTCTCTATATGAGCTTCATTTCTGTGTGCGTCTGACCCCCGGTATGATTGTCCTTGAAGCAGAGCGAGGAGTAGGACAGGAGAGCGTGGTTAGCTGATTACTGAGAGCAGATTTATATTCAGATGTGGGTTCTGCCTCTCATTGATTTTTATATACCCCCGCCGAGTTCATGAACGCTCCAAGAGAGATTATGAATATTACATTAAGCCTCGCTCTATTTATTGAAGTGAAGAGAGAAGCTCAGTGCTTGCCTTACCTTGTGTGTGTGCGTGTCTGTCTGTGTGTGTGTGTGTGAGCGAGTGAGTCTGTGTGTGAGGGTGTGTGTGTGTGTGTGTGTGTGTGTGTGTGTGTGTGTGTGTGTGTGTGTGTGTGTGTGTGTGTAGATGAAGGGTGCACAGAGGTGACCAGGAGGTTTCTTGGAAAGTGAATTCATATGATATGTATGTGTGTGATTGTGTGTGTGAGAGAGAGAGAGAGAAAGAGAAGGTAATATAAACAATGTTCCTTTGTGTTTACGAGATAACCTATTGCCTATTCCTCTGTCAGGTACTGCCGAGGCAGACTTGTGGTCTGTTCACTCACACTATCTTCTATAAAGATTACCCAGGAGGCCCTCAGGAGCTGGACAAGCTCATCGATGGAGGGGAACTCTTCCTCACTGTATTACTCAACCCAGTGAGTACACACACATCCATCTCAAAGCATACGGAACAGCCTTCTTTTTTCATTTCCCTCATGTTTATACTCTGTGACAGAAAAGACAGGGTTCTAAGTTTAGTAATCAGGGTCAGTGTTATGAAACACCAGAAGGTTCTTCCAGAATAAAAATTGCATGATCTTTCCTTAAATCAATTTATGTATAAGGTTTGCTTGTGTTTCTGTTCTTTATACAATATATACGCTATACATAAATACTCTGTCTGTCTGTCTGTTAGTCTGTCAGCCTGTCTGTCTGTCTATCTATCTATCTATCTATCTATCTATAAATAACACAGTTCCCAGTTTTAAACATAGTGGTGGGAGCATCATGTTGTGGGGCTGTTGTGTCGCCTCAAGCACTAGGAACCTCGTTTGTGTTCATGGGGTCATGAAAAAAAGAGAAGTATGTTGACATTTTGAAGAATAATTTAAAGAAATCTGCTGCGAGTCTCACTTTAGGTCACTGCTGGGTCTTTCAGCAAGATAATGACCCAAAGTATACCTCCAAGTTGGTCACAAACTTTTTGAAGGACATCAAAATCAGGGTCCTGGACAGAGAATCCCATTGAGAATCTGTGGTGGGTGCTCAAGGTCAATGTCCATGTTCGAAAACTACGCAATCTGGATGAGCTGGAACAATTTGTCATGGAAGAGTGAGCTTGTATACCTCAAGAGACATGTGCCAACCTAGTTAAGAACTTTGGGAGAGGTTGTTGTAAGACAGAGAGGCCACACGATTAACCATTAAATGTCAGGGGGGGCTAATAATTTTGGCCTTGTCATTTTTCTATTTTCTTATTAAAATTCAGCACATCGATAGAATATCTTAATCAAACTTTGTGGAGAGTTTGTCTTTGTTCTTTTGGAAGCAATACAGGTATTAACAGTTTTTGTTATGGTCATTTCCAAGGAAATATTAAGGGTGTTGTGTGATTTCTTTGGGGGGCTAATAATTCTGATCTTAACGATGGATGGATGGATGGATGGATGGATGGATGTCCTGATATTCCTAATTCTCCTAACAACTAATAGTAATAATAATTCCTAATAACTCCTAATCTGCTTCTCTTAATATTAATTGGAAAATCAAGCGCTCTATTGATTAGCTGATTGATTATTATTGATTGAATTAGATTATTGATTTCTTTCAAGTTAAATGGAGAATGTTTTAACCTAATATGAAATTAAATCTATTAACGGATGTTCAACTTTGCTAACATTAGAATCGTTATCATCAGTTAACAATATTTATTAACCCTTGAAAACAGAACATAAGCTTGTTGAGTGAAAAAAGAGAATTTTGACTTAAAAGTCATAAAGTATAATCTAACTAAGCTAACATAACTGACTAATATTTGCTGAGTGAGTTAGTTAGTAAGCTTATCTAATTATTCTTTAAGTAATGCTAGGTAATCCAAATATATACACAAACTAACATCGGCTTTGGAAGAAATCCATTTATAGAAACACTTATGCATGGAATTACTTTGGTTAATCTGAGGAGCACCTGAGCCTGTTTGTTTCTGCACTTTTTTTGGGAATATGTCTGCGTTAGATTGATACAAATGTACTTCATTTTCCACTACAGAGTTTGTGACTTCAGGAGACTTCACATTACTCATTATGAGCAGACATTCTCAGATAGCTAGGTATTTTATCTTATGGTAAAAGCCCCACTTCCCTAAAGCTTTTTCAGGCGCTCCGTCCAGGCCTGATCTAATGCAGTGATTAGCCCATGGTTCAGACTCGACTGACTGGAGCTGATCAATGAGCAACGCTCTTGGAGTAGATCAGCTAATTGCATGTTCGTCTCTTTCCTAATGAGCTTCTCACTATTGATCAGAGCGACCAGCTAGAGTCATTAAGTTGTAAAGGGCGAGCCACACACCCGGATAGGACATTTAACCCCACGTTCGACACCGTGACACAGAAATCATAGCACCTTTTTCTTCCATAATGTAACGCTCTTTCGTTGACAGCTTGTGGCTTTTACATTTGTGAGTGATGCATGGTGTGCAACCTACATAACCATCACTCTGTACATAACCAGCTATGATAGTAGAGGAAAATATAGTGTATGAGGTACTGGAATCTTCCTGCTATAACAGCTGTTGTGTTTATATATATATATATATATATATATATATATATATATATATATATATATAGATTTTCCATCATCCAGCTGGTATATCCAGCTTGGCATAACAGACAATATTTGTTGAGATCTGGAGTGGGTTTAGGAGAAGGTGGACTGCAGATCTCAGCACACTTAGCACTGCTTTACTCTATAGTATATATTTTTAGAAGAGTAATGATTTTTAGTCACCCTGTCAGGTGGCACGCAGATGACGATGTGTTCCCTTTTGAGTCTGATTCCTCTTAATGTTTCTTCCTCATGTCGTCTCAGGGAGATTTTGCTTGCCACCATCACCTCCGGCTTGCATGTTAGGGATTAATCTATAGCTATATTTTCATCCTGATAATCTATAAAGCTGCTTTATGGCAATGTCCAGTGTTAAAAGCGTTATATAAATTAAATTGAATTAAATTGAACTGAACTGAAACTGAAGACAATAGACAGCCACATTAGGTGACCAGATTTTGCCTGTCCATTTGAGGGCTGCTAATGTTGTTGTTGTTGTTGTTGTTGTTGTTTTTATTGCTGTTGCTGTTACAATTGTTTATGACACACCTTATACTTGTAGTTGCAGTTTGTAGTGATATTTAAGCCAAATGTGGATGGGATTGAAACACGGGGCTGTTGCTGTTACCGCCGTTATTGTCGTTATTGTTTTTGTTGTTGTTTTTCCCCTTGAAATGTCTTCAGTTGGTTGGGTGAGTCTGGATGGACGTGGAGTGCATTCCATAACGTTTCCCATTTAAAAGAAATGGAAAATAGTCTTATTGTTGTTGATGTTGTTGTTCTTGCCATTGTTGTCGTTGTTGTTATTTGCTAGTTTTGGTGAGTCACGATGGGCTTGGAATGCATTATATTATTTTTTTTTTATTAAAAAAAACATTAAATAGTAATATTGTTGTTGTTGTTAGTTCTTCAGTTCTTTGGGCAAGTCTGTATGGGTTGGAATACATTATATAATTATCCCAATTAAAAACAAATGGACAATATTGTTGTTGTTGTTTTGGTTGTTTTGAGTCTCGACGGGTTTGGTATGCATTATATAATTGTTTCCAATTAAAAAAATTGAAAATAGTATCATTGTTGTTTGTCGCTGTTGTTGTTTTTGTTGCCGTGATTGTTGTTGCTCGTTGTTATTTCTTCAGTCGTTTGGGCGAATCTGGATGGACTGGAAAGCATTATATAATTTTTTCCCTTTAAAAACAGTAGGGAATTGTGTCCTGCTTTTCAGAAATTCTCTTTACATACAGTCTTCCTGAAAGAATTTGGATAGCAGAGCTTGGGTGTATACAAAATTAAAGCATGAGCAATTCAGTGGGCAGAAAATGTAGTGCACTGTAGTTTGATGGCATAAGTGCTCCACTTTGACAATCTGGGGCTTGATAATTAGCCTGTAGTTTCAGAGGAAGCATTTTTCCCAATCAGAGAACTGAAAAGACAACAGGGATTTGATGCGGCTGGTAAGAAAGTCTTTTGATGTATGGGGTTAATTAAAGATCCTAATACACAAATGTTTCTCTGTGTTTTGCAGATTAGTATCTTCATGACTCATCTTTCTAATTATGGAAATGACCGTCTGGGGCTGTACACTTTTAAGAAGTTGCTGCGCTTCCTGCAGACCTGGACTCACCTGAAGCTGCAGACCCTGCCTCCTATCCAGCTGGCACACAAATACTTCAGCCTCTTCCCCTCTGACAGAGAGCCACTCTGGCAGGTGTGTCTATCTGTTTGTGTGTGTTGTATGCCAAGTGTGTGTGTGTGTGTGTGGGTGTTGCATTTTTCCAGTTCTGACTCATTTGATTCTGCTAATTATCAAAAACCCGCAGTGAGCTGAGTCAGTCGTCTTGGCACGTTTTCTTTTTTTTCTTTCTTTCTGTTTTCACAGTGCTCGAGTGTTCCCAGGATTGCCATTAAGAGGTGTTCTAGTATATGCCAAGTGTGTGTAGGTTGCTGTGCCTGAGGGAGTGTGGGACTGAGGGCATCTGATGATTGAGAAGTTAAAAGAGGCCCAGGCGAGCGAGGATTGAGGGAGCGTGAGAGAGGGACTGAGGGGAAGAATAGCATTAGTGTACAGTGTGGTGCCGTGTCAGGCTCTATGGTCAGCAACTCCTCATCAGAGAATGTAGCTTTTGTTATTCACAGCTTTTCTTTTCCACGCTCGATTCACTGTAATGCGGTTCATCGTGCTTCTGTTCTCCTTGTTCTCCTCTCACTCGCTGTGTTCTGCTTTGCTCTCGCTCTGTGTGTGTGTGTGTGTGTGTGTGTGTGTGTGAACGCTCTTTGTTCTTCCAGCTCTGATCTCTTTTCTTGCTCATGTCATTTGTACTCAAAGCCTCTCGCATTAAGGTTCTTGTGGAGTCTTTGTGTGTGCAAGCGTTTGTGCCTGCACACGTATCACCTCCAGCTGAGCCTTTCTCAGCGTCACCCAGTGCACAAGTGCTCTATTGTCTCAATTCATGGTGCTGTGTGTGTGTGTTGGTGCTGTCCAAACGAATTTCACCGTTCGTGTACTATACAGATTTTCATTATGTTTTACAAATACAAAAGCAAGACATTCACATTTGAATATTGAAGTTCCCATGTCGTCCTCCTCCTTAAATCCGTTCTCGGACTTTATGTAGTATACTTTTACACACACTTTCAGATATTTTGAGCTCTGTTCAATTCTTGATCCTGATTTATTTTCTGAAACAGCAGATCTGACAGTTTCAGTGAATGTAGCTGATCTACATTTAATCTAAGCTTAACACTAAACTGATTTACTTAGCAAAGGAATATGTGTAATTGTTGCTATGGTGAAGCTCTCTCTAAGGAGAGGTTTATTTATTCTTCATGGAAGGAGTCTCCAGTGTCAGTGCTTCGTAAGAGTCAGACGGAAAGGTGTAACTCCACTATGAGAAAGTCTTCAGGCAGAAGAGTTTTGCACTTTATCAGTAATATGACAAATGCAATTTTTTGTTTCATTAACTCCCAGGGAGAGAGGAATAAAAAAGAGGCTGCCGAGGAGACCGCTGTTTATAGCTGCTGTAACATAAGGGATAGCAGGAACCGACTTGTTTCGTAAGCGCTCCACAACCTTAAACATAAAGTCATTCTTTAATGAATAGAAATGTGTATTTATAGGTAGATTGCTGTGGCGTTGCTCGTATTTAATTTCTTACATATTAGCAATACTAAAACCAATATCACATTTTGTTTTCAACAGCCACCTTTTGAGTTCTGAATTTTAGGGTCTACAGCACCATTGTATTATTATATACTATATATAGGGAGCGTATATTTATCGTAAACCTTGAGCTTCAGTGAAAACATGTGCTGCAGGGGCTTAACTAAAATAAGTGAAATTAGTGACAAGCATTACTGTGAGTAAACAACTCAAAGTGCATCTTAAACCACAGTTTTAGTGCATTAAAGAGGAGGTCATCAATTCTAGAGAAAGATTGTTGATATTTGAACTCAACAGCCAAACAAATCCAGACCTCCCTTCTTCAGGGCTCCTTAAGAAGCTCCGCCCACAAATTTATGTCTGTGCATTGCCATGGCAACAACACTAACAGCGACACCCCCACCTATCCCTCCCTCTCTTCCCCGTGCTCTGTGCACAAGCACAAACGCCCCTTGTCGCTGATTGGCTTGAATAGTGTTGTGTGGCTCGGTGTGTTTGTTTCCCGTTTAGAGAGCCAGGGCTGTGTACGAGCACTGGATTTTTTTTCCAGTGCACACACAGAATAGACAGCTAGCAGACCGTGAGGAGATATTTACCAAATTTGACCAAAAGTGTATTGAATTAGAATCGATGACTGCACCTTTACATTCGTGTTATTGGTGTAATAATGTAACAGCGTAACAAAGCGTAAATGTTTTCACAGTTTTGTGATCTGAATGTATAGCACAGTGCTACTGCTAATGTTTGCTCTGACTGAGGCACAGTATAAACCTATAGTTCTGTCAATTAAAAAAAAAGAATTCAAGTTCTAATTCAGTTGTGGAGTATATTTTGTGTATGTGTGTAAGACCCATCACCTGACACTGATTTTAGCAATTACACAGTGACGGCAACAGGAAAGCATGTGCCAATGCATTTACATTTATGTCATTTGGCAGACGCCCTTATCCAGAGCGACTTACATACATCTTATTTTATACAAGTGAGC
>JAQQZU010000012.1:6045647-6058914 GCA_030068025.1 Parauchenoglanis punctatus
GCTCGCATTCACACCTATGGGCAATTTAGAGTAGCCAGTTGACCTAATATGCATGTCTTTGGACTGTGGGAGGAAACAGGAGCACTCGGAGGAAACCCATGCAACCTCCGCACAGAAAGGCACTCTGGGTGACCCGGGGATCGAACACAGGACCTTCTTGCTGTGATGCGACAGTGCTAAACACTGCAATACTGTGCTGCCTTATATATATATTTGTATTTATAAATGTACAGGAAAGCAGTGTACCTAAGAAAGGCTCTTATAATGGATTATTAAGGGCTGCTGATGATGTCCAGCAAAAAGTTTTGAATATGCAAGTATATAAGTGGTGCAGCATGAGATGTCCACTCACAACTCCATGGTTTGATCCAGAGCTCAGGTTACTGTCTGTGTGGAGTGCCACATGTTCTCTGTGTCCACGTGGATTTCTTTGAGGTTCTTTGGTTTTATTCCTGCTCCCAAAAATATATGCCAGAAGGTTGATTGGTTACTGTGTGACTGAGTATGTGAATGCATATGAATGGTGTCTTGAGATGGACTGGAATCCCATCCATGGTGTATTCACACTTTGTGGTTCCAGGATAGTCTTCGTGGTCCCACCTAGTGTTCCAGAGAAAGACTGAAGATGAAAGAATCAACAGTACAGGTCTGAATATAAATGCAGGCTGCCTTAAAAGAAAAGCCTGGACTACCAGTGAACCACTGCTGAGCCTTTGAGCAAAGATCTGAAGCCTCAATTGCTTTGCTTTTTTCTCTAAATTCAATTTCCCTTCACTTGTGTACGCGTATGAATAAATTCTTCTGCCAAATGAATAAATGTAAATGTGAAAGCAGGTCTAAGGATGGCTGCTAAAGGTTTCTTGTCCAAGACAGTTTGTCTTGTGTAGCTGATGAATAAAAATCAGTGTTCAGTATTCATGCAGCAATATCCCTGCAATATTCATACACCAGTTCTTCATTTGTAAACATCTGTACACAGATTATGTTTTAATACGTTTTTACAGTGAACATGGCAGACCAGACATGCATATTGGAATTTAGAAACCAATGTTCTGTTCAGGCTTGCATAGGGTTGTTTTTTTTTTTCACTTTCACATTCTCTTATTCTTGATGAGACATTTAACTCACTGCTCACAATAAATCATGTTTCCATGAAACAGAGGCAATTAACAGCTTAATCATTTTGCTAGCAGGGAATAAATGATTGCTATAATTATGCCACTATTGCTAGAATTCTCAGAGCTGTAATGAAAAATGGGCATAAACTCCATCACCCTGTAATCTGGGCTTTTGTACTGTTTCAATTGTCTGAAATGTAAAAACGTAAATGACTAAGCCATCTGCTAGGGCTCTAGTGACTCAAGGTGCTCTGAAATATCCAGGACACTAAAACATTACTGAGAAACACAAATTCACTGGTATGTAATGGAAATATAGTAGATGATTGTCGGTACTTTAGTCTCTCTGTAATACCAAAAAAAAAAATCATTTCAGTTGTAAAAAATAAGTCCAAACTTCTTTCAATATTTTGTTATTTTAGAACATTTTACACACCACACAAAATAAAACTCCTCTTTACATTCGTCTCTCCTCCCAAAACCGTCACTACAACCTCCAGCCTGCCACATTCTGTCACCAGGGCATAGTGTGCGCACGCCGTCCTGACTGTGTGTTGGGCTTCGGTGCATTGCTGCTGTGGTGTCACAAGGTCTCAGTCTCGCTTTCTTCAGTGTTTACTCTCTCACATAGATAAACTCTCAGCTACTGAAATTTAGCACTGATTGCTTTAATGTGAACTGGTACCATGAAATGTACCCAATTCGGTACGCAACCCTACAACATTCAAATCCTCCAGGGTACTTGGTTCTCTCTTCTGGACCCTTTTTTTCAACCCACAGCTTTTCAGTGGGGTTCAGGTGAGGTTTGGAATCACTGTTTTGCCGGAAGATCCAACCATGCCCCAGTCATAGCTTCCTATTAGCGGCAACCAGGTTTTCATTTAAAATCTCCTGGACTTCATGGAGTCCATGATGATGTATATCCTAACAAAGTTCGCAGAGCCTTTTGAGGAAAAACAACATTCACTCCGTCAATGTCACAAATCGTCCACCATAATGAAAGCTCCACTAAGTGGGGTAACTATTAGCAGAAATGGAGTATACATTCCATAATGTTATAGAATTCAAAAGTATGTTTTCTTTAGTGTGTAATTACCCGTAACTACGAATCATTGTTTTTTCATAAGCTTTCATGAGCCCTTTATATCTACATAGGGTGTGGGTCCACCTCTATAGAATCTAGAAGGAAGCACTGGAAGAATGACAAAGAAGAAGAAAGAAAGACAAAGAAGAAGATGTATGAGGAATCAGTGTTTGCTGGTGCATTTATGAAAAATGGAGGATCATATTTATTCTTTAGCACGGATAAAGCAAGGAAGTGTGAATGTAAGTATTGGAAGTATGCTATGGGCATCTGTCGGCCACCGTATGCTCTAATGCACGCTTGGAAAGTTAGGGGTAAGAGAGGGACATTGAGTTGTTTGAATCCTACATGATGGACCATTAATAGTGAAGATTAGGGTTTTTTCTGTACAACAATCCTTCCATTTATGCCAAACCTACCATGCTTTTTCTACTGAACATCTCCTCTGACAACTGAAGAGCCCAAAACACCTAAGAAACTTCACATGCTTATCATCTTGTACTTCTTCCGAAAAAAAAAAAAAAAAAGTTTTTATGGTATCTAATTGTAGAGTAACAATTTGATCTTCCATCAAATCTCCAACTGTAATCCATGGATGAATTGTTACCTCTTTAACAATCCTCCTCACAGTATGTGGGGGCAAAATACAATAAGACTACGTTCACACTTAAAGTGTTAGTGCGCAATTCGGATTTATTGCTCATATCTCAGGGGATTTCCGCTGTTCTGTTCACATATGTTTTTTAAAATATGGCCAGTATCAGATTTCAGAGTAAATTGGTCACGGCCCTGAACTGACCTGTATACGTGGAAGAATAATAACAAAGATGTCACGTGCTGCTCGCTGCTGTATGGAAATGAACATGAAGCCCACTGAAATCGGTGTTTACGGTTTCATTTATAAATTGATGTGGAGTGGAAGCCTGCGAATTCATGAGCAGATGAAAACGAGGACGAGGATGAAGAGAAAGTGACATACACACCCATGTTATACACACCCATTATATTTTACTTTCATTTCACCTGTGTGTTTAGAGACTCTTAAACTGTCACCTATGACTGGCTGTTTCACTGGCTTATAGATCTGAGAAGACAGATGCCAAAATCCCTCAGTCTTTCTCCACCACAGGGAGGATTAGTGAATATGCAAATCAAATGAAACAAAAGTGTGTTGATCTTCATAAGTCAGGCAACAGCTTTAAAAATATCAACACGACTGAAAACACTCATATCTGTTAAGGCAGAAATTAATATTAAACAGTACAAGAACCCAAAGAGGCCTTCTTTCATGTGTAGATGATTAACATCAGAATAAAACATAGTTATCAGGAACATTCAGAACATCACATTTAACTAAGCTACAATCAGAAAGTAGAAACAAATTAAAATTAATTAGGAACCAGAGGAAATGAGAGTTTTTCCAGGTTATAGGATGATTTGTGTAATAAATTAACTGGATGACTGTTAGGCTGAGTTGATGATGACAGCGCCCTCTGTGGATGGTTTTATTAACAGGACTGCATTATGTGTTGATCTTTCACAGACAACTTTAATAAGAGCTGTTGAGTTTGGTGTTGTATTAATGACCTGAATGTCAAGAAATGATGGTTTTCAAATGTAGAGTAAAGAATGGTATATATTAAAATGTAACAAAAGGACATTTTTCTCACTTTCTCTTCCTCTGGTGTTTCAGTTTTATGACTTTCTTGTCCTCTTCAACACAAAAATCAGGTAACAGGCAAACAGTGTGTTTATGTTTGTCTCGCTTTCTTTCTTATTCTTATTCTCAGATTGTAATTAGTTCAGTGGCCTCTCTGTAAAAGCTCCTTCCTCCCCCTCGCGAAACAGAACCAGCAGTCCCTCTTCTTCTTCTGCTGAAAGCTGGTAGTTGTGGTTAAGGGGGGGCTGAGAGGGGGCTGAGAGGGGGCAGTGGGGTAGCTCTTTTTATTAAAAGCCTGAGTTCACCACCTCACTTTTTGAGAAGAAAAGAAAACAGCACATTCCTGTGATCGGCTCCGAGTGGAGCAGCAGGTGCAGGAATTTGTTTTGATTGCTTTATCCAGGAATGCATTAATCTGAAGAGATGCGAGATCTGCCTCTGTCTGTGCAATAGCCATGGAGTCAAGTCTAAAAGTGACTGTGACTTTATTATATACATCTGAAATTATTACAGAGTCATTTGAAAATAGCTCATTGTAGCTACAACTAGCCATTGTAGTTTAGTAACCAGAACATTCCCAGCACAGATTTAACTGCTTACATCATACATTTCATAGATAGATAGATAGATAGATAGATAGATGAAATGTTAAATTTAAATTTAATATTTGTGGTTGGTCCATAGGTTATTACTAAAATAATGCATGTAAAACAAGAAAAGGAATGATATTAGGAGAAAAAGAAAAAGAAAAAATATAAGGCAAGGAATAAGAAAATAATGGATTGAAATAGGGGCATGAAGGCTAAAGAAGGCAAAAGGAAAAAGAAATTGATGGAAATAAGAAATATGGAAAGAAGAAAGCATGGAATAAAAAAGGTAACGACAGAAGTAACACAAGAAAGATAATGAAAAGCAATATGGAAGGAGAAGCGGGAAAAGGAAAGAATCAAATAATTTTTAACTGTGTGTGTGTGTGTGTGTGTGTGTGTGTGTGTGTGTGTGTGTGTCTTCATCAGTTTCCTTTCCCCACTCTTTTTGATTTGAGAGTGCCATGCTCCATTACAATTTTACTATTTGAAATTCTATATACAGGATGTTTGTCTCCACATGAAGTCCAGCTGAGTGTCTCTAAGGAAGAAATCACAATTTACAAATTTTGCTTTAAGAAAAAAAAGGAAAAAATGCATGTAAAGAAACTGTCAAGATAAAATGCAAGTAGATAAAGTCTGTAAAAAGCAGGTATATCCTGTGACATTTTCAATTACATAATGTCACTATTTGCTTGTATATATATATATATATATATATATATATATATGTATGTATACACAATAAGCTCCACTGCCAGCAGAACTCTTTCATAGTTTTTCACTTATTGTATTTCTGAATATTGCAGAGACTTTTAGTGTAGGTGTATCACCCTCATTCTCACACTTTCCCCCTCTCTTTCTCTGAGTGAGGACAAAAGTTTTAGGAGTGTATGTGATGCTGTAAAGGGTTAGGGGTCTTCTGCCCCTCCACCACCCCCCTTTGCCCGTTTCTATGGTTATGCTGTCGTATACAGACACACACAGACACACGCGCACTCCCTCCAGCACACACACTTCAACCACGGCAGCCAGCATGGAGGGCACTTCTGTGGACCCTGTGGAACTTGAATCTGAGTCCCGCTTCAGGCCTGAACAGAATCAAAACCTGGTCTCAGACCCTGACAAACAGCAGAAAGTTCTGATTCAGAACAGGACTGAGGAGGATGAAGAGGAGGAAGAGGAGGAGGATGACGAAGAAGGAGGAAACTCCAGGATGGAGTCAGAGACCAAGAACCAGGAGCAATCTGACACGGACTGGATAGAGGAGAGGTTCCGCATTGACAGGAAGAAACTGGAGACCATGCTTTACGGTCAGTGTTTGTGTGTGTGTGTGTGTGTGAGAGAGAGAAGAGAGAGAGAGAGAGAGAGAGAGAGAGAGATTGGTATTACTTTCCTGTGTCTTAGAAACAGAAATTGCTATTTTGAAAAGTATTATTTTCACTGCATTAATGATTGACTTGGTTGTGTAAAAAGAAAGAAAAGAAAAGAAAGAAAGAAAGAAAGAAAGAAAGAATAGAAAAAATAAGAAAGCAGGAATATAAAGCAAAGGATATTAGATTTGGAAAAAAAGAAATAATAGAAAGTAATGAGGAAATAAAGACTAAAAAAAGTAAAAAATATGGGAAAAAATAAACATAAAAAAATTAGGGAAAGGAATAAGAGGGAGGAATGCAAGGAGATAAATCTAAAAAAGGGAAAACAGAAAGGAATAATGAAGGGAAAGAAGAACAGATGGAATGTAAAGGAAAAATGTAAAGAGAAATAAGAACAGGGAACGGAAGAACAAGTGAACGAGAAACTAAGACAGGAAATAAAGAAGGGAAAAGTAAAAAAAAAAGAAAGAAGGAAGAGACAGAAAGAATAACTCCAGTGTCAATAGGATGACTGAGTGGCTTTAGGTCCAGAGTCAGTCCTGTCACTCTGATGCTGCTGAGAATCAGGAGGAGAGATTCCTCACACACGTGGATGCTGGTCGCTGCTCATGCTGATGTTTACACGCTCCTCCATGTGGCGTGCACAGAGACAGTGATGGCAGAGGGATTTTTTTCCTCAGAAAGAGCGAGCGTTATCGGCGAGACGCAGCTTGCTGACTGTTTGGTTTGCAGAAGTGCTTGGTCTCGCATGCTGGGATTCGCTCGTCCCTGCTGCTCTTTGATATTCAGAGAGGAAAGCAGCGTTCCTGCCAGAACAATGAAAGTTTGAGTGAAGCTGATCACCAGAATGTTGAGGAGGAACGGTAGAGGAATGTTATCTTGGCTGCTGTGACTCACTGAGAGGAGGGCGGGGATGAGAACCTGCGTCTTTAGTGGATGTTGTGGTTTATCAGCTGTTTTCTTTTTCTCAAACTGTGTGCATGAGTGTGGGCTTCCTGGGGGTGGGGGGGTGGGGGGTGGGGGTTGCGTCAGCATTGTTGTGTTGGGTTAAATGCCTTTGCTGCTTGACGCTGTTTCTCAGAACTGGCTTTTGGCTCACACACACACACACACACACACACACACTGGAAGTTGGGCCATTCCTTCTGGCAGGGCAGCGTAACCCATGGCAATAAGAACAGAGGAGAAGAAAAGAGAGGGATGTTCACTCTAACCCTGTAAATGTCAGCAGATAGCCATGGCCTTTCATTGTGTTTAACTTTAACCTCCACACACACACACTTGTTCTATTTAAACTCTGTGTTTAAATTTTAGTGTTGTCTCTGTTCTCCTATACATCACCGACCTGAACTGGGACAAATGTGTTTACTGTATCCTAGAACACAGAATACACACTTTAACATTCACACACGTTATAGACAAAAAAGGTCAGGTTCTGTGACAGGTTCTAGGTGAGATTTTTGAAACCAGATTCAGTGCACACAAATAGGATCTTTTTAAATAATTGGTGATTCAACATCAAAATAAGGTTAACTTTAGTATTAGAAGTATTTGTTTTTGGGCTGACAATTTGATTCTTCATTTTTTTTTTTTTTTTTTTTTTTTTTTTTACTAAAAAGGGAGCATTATATTGTAAATCATGAACAATTTGATTATTACAATACATTACAGGTAATCCTCCATGTGAAAAGTCTCACTTGTTTCATTCAGAGTATAAAGTGAGAGAAAATCATTTTTTTCATGTTTCATTTGTATGTGTAGGGATGGACAATATTGTCAAAATATAACATGATATTTAGATTAGCTAAGGTTGAGGATGGAACACAAAAAACTCTACTGAAACTGCAGTACCAAATTATGAAAAAAAAAAACCATACTAAACATAACATAACAAGACAAACTAAAATAATAAAAAATAAAATTGACTTTAATATCTAATCAGCCATGGAACAATTCAATTCTTAAAACAATTCAGCACAAAAGTAGTAAAAATATAACTTTAAATTGACATTTTTAGAGACGTCACACGTTTCATACATTATCACACATGGACTTTTCATGTGGAGCGTATGTGATTTTTTTTTTTTTTGTACATTTTGATTTATTGTCAGAGGTTGACTTGTGAATTTATCATATTCTTCATGAGTTATAACAAATTATTGACACATCACACGTGTACTTGAATCTATATATGCGATTTCAGAAACACTTCACAGGTTCACATATTACTTATATAATCTCGTGATCAGAGGCAGTGAAAGACACGTGGAAACCCTTAATGGTTCTTTTTAAAACCCTTCAACAGATATCTTCCCTTTAACAGAAGGATCCAGATAGTTCCTGTTCGGAAAGCTAAAGAGCCCTTTGCTTAATGCTGTAGAAGTGCTATGTAAACATCATAGCATTCACCTGAACAACAATATCATATCGCTTTTTACACTTTATCTAAAAGGTTTTCGTTTTCTTTTCATTTAATGACACACGTCTCACGCACGTCTTTTCCTTGTTGCAGATGGAACGGGCCTGACAGGAGAGGAGTTCTTCCAGAAGGTGAGAGAGCCTTTAGCATTTTGTCATTCCAGTAAACACTTCCACAGCTCAGTAGTGCACTTGTTGTGTTTTTTAATTCTGCAAATGACTTTGCTAGGGATATTTTTGTTTGTTTGTCTTCCCAGGTTAATAATGTGGCATTTGAGATGCTAATAGGGCATTGTTACTATTTACAGTGTCTTCCTTTCCCATACACCTGCCTTTTTCTCTGTTTCTCACACACTCTCTTTCTGACATGCTCTGTCTTTTTATGAGTACACACACACATACACACATTCCCACGCTCATACGTCTATCTCGCCAGGTAATGAGGGAAACTAACACTCAGGTGAAATGGCCATCAAAGCTGAAGATTGGAGCCAAGTCAAAGAAAGGTGAGAGGAAGACACGTCTCATGTCTCTGGAAAAGCTTGTATTTAAGAAATCAGCCATATGATTGTTAGGTTGTAGGTGAGATTTTGAGAATGACTCCATTCCAAAAAAAATTATCCGGCAAATTTGTTCCCAGCAGTGTGGACCATTGTTTAAAAAAAAAAATGAAAAAAATTGCAGACCTGGGGGAGGGGGTAATATTATATTCTGAGAAGACCCAGGCTTTCCGAGATTAAAGTCGTAAATTTCATAAGTCATAAACGTCCAAGAAAAAACTCGGAGACACAATCACATGCTTCCCAGCTGCAGTGCATTCTGGGAAATGTAGTTGAAATTTTCTTAACACTTTATTCTTTTATATTGCACGGTCGACTGTATTTCCTATAACCCTCGGCTCAGCCGTGGCATCTGTGGTGTGATGACGAGGATCCAAAGCGCAAAGTGAAGTGATGTAGCTTCTTGACAAAAAAAAAACAAACAAAAGAAAAACCCCGCTATTCTTCTGAGTTTTTTTTTCGCATAAATTTATGACTTTACAATCTCAGAGAATATCTGAGCTTTCTATCATAATCTTACAACTTTAATCTCAGAGAATTTCTGAGTCATGTATGTATTTTCTCATAAATGTACGAATTTACTCTTAGAAATTCTGAGTTTTATCCACCAGGTCCGATTTATTGATTTATTGATTTATTTAACAGCTCAACATTATGTTAACATATTGTCCTAAACTGCACTGCACAACTGCTTCCTGTAATGTTGCAATAGCCTCAATATTAAAAGTGTACATTTTCAACGCAATGATTTGGGTTCTTATGCGATTCAAAAGCTATTTTGGTAAATGATGAACAAATTCAATGGGCAAAAAAAAAAAAGAATTCAGCAAATTACCTTTCTTAAGAAATATTACTACACATTTAACTTATTATATTTTATATTATATAAAATAAACATATTTTGAACATAGGCAAGGTCAACTAATAATGTTCTGTTAGGTTGTTTTTAAGCATATAAATGAAAAATTGTAAAATTATTAATCCTATATTTAGATATTTCTACTCATTTCAAGCATGAAGTTGTTTTATTCTAATGGCAGATCATTTTAATCTCACAATCAAATTGCTATTTTAAGCTTAAAATGAGTACTAGTATGTCCAAAAAGAGGCATAATGGTTTTATATTTGCTATATAATAATCTCATAATGACTTTATTTAAGATAACTTTATTTCAGATGTCTTCATTAAAATTTCATTCTTCATGAGAATACACTCATGGGCAAAAAGCTGAAAAAAAAAAAGAAATCACAAAACTTTTAACATTTGATCACAACAGTAAATGACTGGTCAGGACATTAGCAGGAATTAAACAAATAGATAAAGTAACAGTATAGGATTTTCTTAAAGATTTGAGTTCCTTAAATGTTTTAGTATTGTGGGTAAACCTGCGGAAAGCTTTCAACTGAACGAAGAGTCAGAGTTGTTCCACTAACACCCAGGCATGCATTAGTTTGAATTTTATAGCAAACATTTAAATCTTTTCATGATGTTATCTTTGCGTACAAGATGACTTTATAAGTGAATGTCCATATTTCCAGCTTTTTCCCCACCAGTTCACTTCCAGTAATGAGCACTGATGAGCAAATGACGGCTCACGTCTCAGGAGTGCATTTGTTTTTAGTTCTTGCTAATTTTCTCACCAATGATTTGTTGTTAACACCATTAAAAGCTTAATGATTTGCGAATTTGCAATTCCATTCCAAATCTTTTAATAATAGCGTTGCTAAAAAAAGATAAAAGAAAAAAAAAGCATTACCTAGTGTAGGCATCATCTTTCATAATCAATAGTAAAAACACATTTAACGCTCCCACTTGTAATGACAACTTTTAGAAACTTTTAGGGACTCATTTCTATGGTACTTTATTTACACTGTTTCAAACTGTGTTTTAATTTTATAGATTAATCAAAGTTTTGCTCTTCATGCTGGCAAATGATCAATATTAGGACAAACTCTGAATTAAAACGAGTATCTCATTTATAAAAAATAATGACACAAACCACATTAGAGAATAAACGCAGGTGTTATTAACTCCATTATTTTGACTGGATCCTTACGTCTGTATTTTCAGATCCACATGTAAAAGTGGAAGGAAAGAGACATGATGTCCTGGAGGCCAAGCGGAAAATTCTGGAACTTTTAGAGACGAAAGTGAGTGACGTGCGAGTTTCAGTATTTTTTCGTCCTGGTTGTTATTCTGTTTCATGGCTCGGTTTTCTGGTTCCTGTTCTCAAACTGGCGTCAGGTTAATAAAGTCACTTTGAAGATGGACGTCACTCATACGGAACACTCTCACGTGATCGGTAAAGGGGGAGGAAATATCAAAAAAGTCATGGAGGACACTTCTTGTCACATCCACTTCCCTGACTCGAATCGCCACAGTGCAAACGGAGAGAAAAGCAACCAGGTAGGAGAGCATTACACTGTATAACAGTCAATAGTAAAAATATAACATTGCATTTTCTTGGTAACATCACAAACAACATTTTTGTCTTATTACCTTCGAGAGAGAAAAAGAGGATGAGGTTGAAGGAACAGTTTATAGCTGTATATAAATGCATAATTATATGATTATAATATGAGTGCTAGCAGTAACTAACTTGTTTCATGGATGTGTTACAACATTAAATGGAACTACAAATGGTAACAATTAGTGCACCATTTTTTAAAATAAGTTTTAAAACTGAGACATAAGACGAATAAAATACTTTGGAAATATTACTGTTGGAAAATAATCAACATCTGGCTGGTAACAGGAACTCACCCCACTGCACTGTTGATTATTTTCCAATAACATCATGCTGTTTCCCCTTGATAATCAAGGAATTTAAAATACACACATAATAAGACAAAAAAGCCAGATTTGACTGTGTAAATGAAAAGTGTTTCTGCATCTGAGAAATTACTGGTTCTTCTTCCTGCTGTGTTTCTCGACAGGTGTCGATCGCTGGACCGGTGCAGGGTGTGGAAGCTGCTAGAAGACACATCAGAGTTAGTTTCATGTGTAATTGAAGAGTCAATTTGTAGATAAAAAAACAAATACTGACTGTAAGACAAATATATGTTGCGTGTGTTTGTCAAAGATCTGGACCAATTAATTTAGATTGTTACTAATCAATTAATAAATAATTCCCAAACCAATTCCTTCATTTTTAGCATTTCAGGTTTTTTCTGCCAGTGTATGTTCTGCATTTCCTCTTCTATTAACTTATGATCTCATGACAAAAATTGTTCAGAACATTTAAAAACACACAGAGAGAATAGCGTTGGCATTGTGTAAAATCTATTTGGCATTTCACCGTGACCTTTAGGATCTTCAACCTCTGGCGTTGACCTTTGACCTACCACTGACCCTGATGGGCGGGGTTGTTACAGACGCGAGCTCGCCGCTCATTCAGCATGTAGCACAGGCGTTTGGGGTGAGCGTGACATTCAGAACACAACCCAAACTGTACTGTTCCACCTGTGTGGTGCGAGGCCTGCAAGGAAACTGTGCTGGTGTGAAGGTAACACACACACAAACACACACACACACACACACACACACCCACACACACACACACAAACACACACGTACACATTTAAAAAATGCAACCAAATTATTATTGTAACCTTTACCCTTTGACCTCTGTAGAAGGCTACCTGCATCCTGATGGAGCTGCTCCTGGGCCGGGAAGCGGTTGCGGTTGCCGGGGTAACAGGTGTCGTGGTGAGCACTCAGCTGGATGTGACGTCTCAGCAGCACCTCTTCCTGCTGGGCCAGAACGGAGCTAACTTCCTCAACGTCATGCACCAAACACACACACAGATCATACTGCCTGACCTCAGCGCCCCACAACACACACCTTCTCTACTTATGCAGGGCACCGCTGATGGAGTGTGTCTCGCAAGACAGCAACTCATGGTAAGGCTGTGTGTGTGTGTGTGTGTGTGTGTGTGTGTGTGTGTGTGTGTGTGTGTGTGAAAGCCTGATAAGACCAGCTTTGTCTTTATGTCGAATGTGTTCTTTGTGGAATGCCTAATAAGTTTATGTCTGTGGATGTATGAAGTTGTACCTCCTTAAACTTAAAAAAGGGAGGGAGAGAACAACCAACCAAGCAAACAAACAACCAACCAACCAAGCAAACAAACAAACCACCAACCAAGCAAACAACCAACTAACCAACCAAGCAAACAAACAACCAACCAACCAACCAAGCAAACAAGCAACCAACCAAGCAAGCAAACAATCAACCAACGAAGCAAACAACCAACCAACCAACCAAGCAAACAAACAATCAACCAACAAAGCAAACAAACAACCAACCAACCAACCAACCAAGCAAACAACCAACCAACCAACCAAGCAAACAAACAAACAACCAACCAAGCAAACAAGCAACCAAGCAAACAAACAACCAACCAACCAACCAAGCAAACAAGCAACCAAGCAAACAAACAACCAACCAACCAACCAAGCAAACA
>JAQQZU010000012.1:6091861-6104422 GCA_030068025.1 Parauchenoglanis punctatus
GCCATATTTAACAGAAACAAGTGGTTTCCAATTGATGACTTCAACCAGGAGTAGGACACCGGGATGGGTCAGGCAGGTCTGGAAAGCAGAAGGGGTCAAGATCACTGGATTCTCAGGAGTAGCATGTACAGAATGTATGTATATATCTCTACACCAATATATTTGTACTATTATGTAATGCTAATCATACACACAATAAATACACTGTCAAACATAAATACTGTTATATATTCAAAACAAGGAATAATTTTTCATACAAAAAATAAATGTTTTAATCACATTTTATTAAGATCTTGACAAGCCTTAAGACAGTTATGTAATAGTCCTTAAAAAAATCAACTTTCCCTGGAATAGAACACATCCAGGATGCATTCTCGGCTCATACCCAGTGATCCTGGGATAGGCTCCGGATACAACATGACCCTGACTAAGATAAAGTGCTTAGAGAAGATGAATGAATGATGTTCATATGAAAATACTTCATGCATAAGCTCAGGTACGGGTATGAGTATTGACACGGGCTGAAACTCAGGGCTCGTCATGGACATATACTCAGGCATGAACATAGACAAATGAATAAACCTGAGCAAAGGCTTTGGCATGGACTGGGGTTCAAGCATGAACTCAGTACAGGACCGTGACGTGAGCATGGACTCAGCTGTGGGCCTGGACATGGCCTTAAGCATAGACTGAGGCTCTAGCAAGGCACAAGGCATGGGAGCAGGCATGGGAATGGGTATAAGAACAAGGACAGACATGGGAGCTGGGTGTTGAGACAGGAGAAGGGACAGGTGTGGAGTCTGGAACTGGAACAGGTGTGGAGACTGGAGCTGGCACAGGCATGGAGATTGGAACAGGTGTAGAGCCTGGAACAGGAATGGGCACCAGCTCAGGCTGGGGTGCTGGGTCAGGCATGAACATGGTGATGATGTGGTCTTCGAATCACAGGGCAGGAGGATACTCATTTTAATAAGAGTTCTCCAAAGCAAAGGCCTCCCTATCTGCCACTGGAAGGGACTCTGGAGTGATTCACTACAATCACTGGAGTGATTGCCTCTTTCTCAGCCATTGGAGGGGGCTCTAGAGGGGGCTCTGGAGTGAAGGCTTCCCTGTAGGCTTCTGAAGGGAGCTCCAGAGTGAAGGCCTCCTGGAAGGCCTCTCAAGAAAGTTCTGGAGTGTAGGCCACCCCATCAGCCTCTGAAAGGGGCTCCTTGGTGAAGGTCACCCTGTCAACCTTCAGAGGACCCCCACTGATTGTGGCCTCCTCCAAAAAAATACCTAGAATTTCCAGTCACCAGTACAAAGGGAATTTTAGCTTCAAACCTGCACCAAACTGTTCAGGGTCCTTGCTGCTGATGGCAAAGGATCATGACACACTGGTGGGCTGGCCCTGTGAGTCTCACTAAGATAAATTGAACCCATCTCTGTCCCATGCGTTTGGGTTCCATCAGGTATTCATGATATAGATGGCATTGGAGCAAACAGGTTTTAAAACAGGGTTTATTTACAATAATATTTACAAAAAAATAGATCGGGTAGTTCCAAATATCCTAGGAAAAGTTCCATCCAAACAACCATCAAGGGATCTGGCGATATCCAAAATCATATACACGAGGAAATACTCAGAATAAATACAATATTTGAGCAATAACATGAATCGGGCAAAATACAAAATATGAACTAGAAACCTTGCAAAGAGTCCCATGCAACATTAGTCTTATGTGAACTTTCCAAAAGGACACTAAATCCAGGAAACAGGCAAGAACGTGAACTAAACAGATGAAATAGAAACTAGAATTTAATTAGACAGAGAGTTCCACAAAATAACATGACTTAAAGCTTACATATGTTCCAATTTCCATTGGTAATGCCTTGCAACTCAAGAGTTTGCTAGTGAGTCCTTAAATAGTGACTGTAATCCAGCTCCAATGAGCTTCAGTCAGGATCAATCAGGTGTGCGCCTGCGCTGGACCATAAAGCAGCCTGGGAGATGAAGTCCTGATGAAGCACACATTGTAGCACCATGAACTGCAATGAGGGACGTGCTGAGAATAGAAAGCAGCGCGCTGAACTCATGGCAAGGGGGAGATCCATGACATTATCAATGTAATCGTAACTGAAATGGTCTTTTAGTAGCCAAATACATCTGTTGCTAATTACCATATTTTTAAAATATGATGCAAAAAAGGAAAAAAAAAATCAGGAGTTACCTGCTTATTAGCCTATACTGTACATGCAGCCATGTTTCTAATACTCTTCTCCATGCAAAACACTATTTTCTCCCAAACATAGAGTTCTCCAAATGGCTAAAAAAAACATGATCCTGTTTCTTTAACATTATATTCCACTAAGACAGTGTATCACATCAGCACCAGAGCTGCTCTGGACTCCACATCCCTGAGATTCCTTACAGCATACAAACATTGCCACCACAGACTGCAGACCCCAACAGTACACACTTTCAAGATCACCTGACTTTTACCACTCATGCCTGTTGCTCATTTCAGCTCTTCAGACAAGTTTTTAAGGACTGTAGTTCATGCTCAAAATTTGCACATTAATTATTCAGTGTTTTTCCTGACCTTGCCAAGTTTGTTTTTGTGCATGATGTTCTGTTTTTTTTGTTTTTTGTTTTTTTGTTTGCCTAGTTTCCTGGTCTTTAGTTTGTTTTGCGTACTATGTGCTGTTTGCCGATCGCCTGAACCTTGCACAGCTGTTTGCTATTCGTCTAGACTGTTTCCTTTTTCTGAGCCTGCCTGTTGATTTGGATCTGTTTGCCTGAGCTTATATAATAAACTGTTCCATTGCAATTGAATCCTGCTTCAGGATCGTTGTGACACATTGATAGGATGTCTGAAAAAACTGTAGGACATACTTGCAAATATTTATATCTCAGCTAGCACAGCTTAGTGAACATGAGCTAACTTGTCAGGATTTCAAAAATAATTCTTGAAATATGTTCACTGATGTTAAAAATGTTCACAATGTTATCACAAAGCATAAACGTGAATGTCAGCTCTGTTTTTTGTCAGAAAACAAACAAAACATTTTTTCACAAACCTAATAACAACTAAGCAGGCATATTGTATTTTCTTATGCTAACACAACTTGGGAAAACAAATTGTGAAAGCCCTATTATCTCTTCTAATTCCAGATGAAATTCCTTTGTTGACTTTAGATAAGTAACGTTAACAATACTGTATGTTTTATTGTATTAGTATACATGAACATGAGAACTCTGCCAGAAATTCTGGCTGTATCATAAATGATTAAGGTTTCCATTAATATTCATATTCTAATACATTATTATTTGTATGGTAACAGGTCATTCATAGGAACTTGAAAGACAAACATGCCACAAGATCTATTTTAAAAAATGCTGTTATTTAACAAAGAAATATGTAATTGTTGACAAGTTTTTTATGAGGAGATTTGTTTATTTAACATGTATGGAAGGGGTCTCCAGTGTCAGCGCCTTTTGGTTTTCCACCATGGGAAAGTCTTCAGGACAGAAGAGTTCAGTCTTGCTGGTTTCTTGCTACCTTGACAAGTTGCATTTCTTGCCCTTATTAACTTCAAGAAAGAGAAAAAAGATTAAGGGAAAGACTGTTTATAGCTGCTATAACCTAAGGGATAACAGGAGCCTACTAATTTTGCAGACATTCCACAACATTAAATATAAATATAAATGGGTAAAAAATGTGATGTATTTGAATTAATACATTAAAACTTGTAATAATTGAAGTCATGCCATTGTTTTACTATAACAGTATAGCCCGAAGTGTGTAAATTCCTATACAGTAATTTTCTTCAGTGTAAGCTGCAAAATGTCATGAATATTTCTAATAAATACCAGATAGGCTTACAGTATCAAGCTTTAAATTAGGTGGAATTTTGAACACAGTATTTTATTGTAGAAATTACGGAACATCTATGCAGTGATTTTAAAAAATCCACTATACTGTACATACTGGCAAATACGTATATACATACGAAGTGTGAGTAGAGGAAACAAAACAAATCAAAACTCTGTAATTGTTTGCTTTTATTTCTGTCTATCTCTCTTTTCTTCCTCCTTATTTGCTTTTCATCATTCTGTCCGTAATGCATGGATACCCCCCCCCTCTCTCTGACATTTATTGCATCTATAACCATGGAAGATTGTATTGGTCATCGTATTTCCTGATCCCTAAGGTTTCAGGTGTATGGATAGCTACCTGTGTGTGTGTGTGTGTGTGTGTGTGTGTGTTTGTGTGTGTGTATGTGTGTGTGTGTGTGTGTGTGTGAGTTTGTAGGTTTGTAACAGCTTTAATAATTCAGTAAGCAGCTGTGCTGTTCTCTCAGGAGAGAAACAGAGTGAGGGAGTGAAATGGAGGAAAGGGGGAAGAGCAAAGTTTCATTATTTCTGTATGTGACCTTTTGTCACTATTAATGATTAGATTTTACCAAATTCACATGAGAGAGTGAAACACATCAACTGACTAATCAGCAGTGAACAGCGTGTGAGCCGTTATTCATTCATTATGTATAGAGGACAGTGTATAGTCTTATTATTGCAAGCAGTTTGATGAACTTCAAGGTCTTTAAGGTTTTCTGTAGTAACTGGTGTGATTATTGAGACCATTTGATATCCAGTGCTGCTTTTGGCCTCATGTTTCATGTCTGGGTTCCACACTGTGAACAAATCAGTGCTCTGCAGGCTTTAAGATGAGATATGGTCGTCATTTAGAGCTGCTCTATGGCCTGGGAAGAAACAATCTGTTTGTTTGGACAGATTATTACTTTACTTTTTTTTTCTAAAAGATCCAATAAGTTGTTACTCCAGGATCAGATATTAAAACATTGTAACAGAAACTGTTTATGATAAACAGCCGCTTGCTCTGAATGATTGATAACTGCTCTGTATGCAGATGAAGGCGTGCATGTGAAATGTTTCTGTTCTCTGTATGATAAATTATTAAAATGTAGTGGAATTTGAAATGTTGTTTTGACTCATTTTTAGCAGAGGAATTTTAGTGAAATCAACTTAAATAATTCATTCAAACCTTTTATTAAAAAAAAAAGATTGTAGCATTAGCCAGCACTAACGTGCACCTGGCGATTAAATCAAAAGTGAACATCAGCCTTCAGCTGTAATAATCACCCACTGATTGGCCTTTATTCTCTGAAGCTGTGTAGATCCTGATCTCGCTGCAATGACAGTGTTCACTCTGAGCAACACTGCTGGTGGAGATTACAGTTATTGATTCCTCCATGCTGAACGTTACTGGTGATTGCCTGGCTTGTTTATAATGACTGCGTCTCCCTCTGCATCATCGATTGGATGCTGATGGTGTGACACTGTTGAGCTTTTCAGGCTAATGACAGCCATTTTCCACCCACACAAATAAAGGACAGCATGGACACTATATGGGTGCAGTAGCTCGCTGCAATGGTTGTAATACAGGGTGAAAACATTTCAGATTTTGCTTATTGTGTTATATTTACAACTGATATATTATTATAACTCAGCGATTAAAAGTCAGTGTCTATATGTGAGTTTGAGGTTCACTGGATCACCAGTGTGAATGTCAGGATTTTATTGTAGGATACTGTGACAAATAAGATAAAGTAAAAGATATTCTTACAATAGGAATTAGTGCTGTCAAAACAAATACTGTGTTTATTTAAATGTATTAATATTCAAATGCATATTAATAATATTTAAGTATACGAAGGAAAATGGTTAGTGTGTAAATATTTAAGATCCCTTGTTTTACATTAAATTGCCCAAATTACATGCTTCCTGAATATTTGCTATCGCTGGATATATTTCCAGCAGAGTCATCATATTTCTACATTGGCTACATGTTTTCACTATTAAACTTCACTGCCATCTACTGGATTTTAAGATGTATAACATTGTTGAGCACAGATTGAGCACAGATGCCATATTTTGCAACGTTAGCAAAAATGAAATAATTTCGTGGAGCCACTCTGTGACTCAAATCTGCCACAAAATTTTATGGGCTCCTCCTTGGCCCATGCTACACCCTTCTACCAAGTTTCATGGAAATTGGTTCAGTATATTGTGCACAATTCTGCTTATAGTCAGACAAACATTCCTCACCGAAAACATAACCTCCTTGATGGAGGTCCATCCATCCATTATCTATGCCACTTTATCCATCTGGGTTGCGGGGAAGCTGGAGCCAATCCCAGCATCTTCGGGTGAGAGGCGGGGTACACCCTGGGCAGGTCGCCAGTCCACCACAGGGCCTTGATGGAGATAATAAACACATATTAAGTGCTCAATGGTTCCCGTAAAAAGCAGATAACAAACAGCTTAAGATGGCCAAAATTCCTTAATAACTTATGCTATTTGGTGGTATTTAAACATGATTGTATGTCTGTTTCTGGATGTATGATTTTTCACACAGCCAAACATACACTTTAAAACTGTTTCCACCAAAATGGCTGAGAATATTCCAAATGGGACTCAATGCCTCAACTGATCCTCTAAATGAGATTGATGTGAATCTTGTCCCTGACCTAATGATTCACTGATTCACTAAAGAGAGGAGTGAATCTTGGTCATTGAAAGGATTGACTCATAGGGCATGGACCAGGCTTGGTATACATGCACATGCAATTTCAAATATGATTTACATGATTCATAAACACTGTCAGCTGACATACAATTTAAAAAATTAATTACAAATATTTGCTGATTCAAGCACTGATGCCCCGAATGGGAGAGGAGGAAATCTTGTTTGTGGGAGGGAGATTCATCGATTTAATTATTGATCCGCTGAACAAGACAAGCGTGAATCTCAGCTGTGACCAAAACGATTCACTACCCCAAGGGACACAGATCATTTTAAGCACACAAAGAGCTGCACCCATGCAGCCAAGTGGTTCAAAATTTATGTCTTCCCCCAGCAGGAAAACTGAAGAATGTTTGTGGAACAGTGCAGCCTCTAGAATGCCATTCATTTTTACTCTATATAGTGATATTCAGTCTGAATCTGTGTTCAAGTTGTCTAAAAAAATTCTTTAAAAATAGTTGAAGATAATTGAATGTAATGATGTTTAGGCAGATCTTTGGTTGACTAAGAATTGTAAAATCAAGCTAAATATCAGCAACAATAAAACACTGCTGAAACTGAACAGTTGTTTACCATAGATGTGTTTAGCTAATCTGAATATTATGAAGCATTAAAATTTAGAAACAATTTATGGATTTGCCTTGTGATTTTTCTTGTACCACAATTCCATCTTCTGCCATTAATACAGTACATATATTAATACAAACTAATAGTGTAGTGCTATTGATATCAAATTATAGATAATTTAAGATTCAAATTATGTTGCTATTTAATATTTTAAGCAATTAATTGCATGTGCATTAGTATTTGGAGCTCGTGTTGACAGTGCTGGTGTTACTGCGGCTAGTTTTTTGTTTTCCAGGTATTTGTTTTTGAAGGCGTAATTTTAGGTTTTTTTTTTTTTAAGGCCATGCCCACTTCAAGTTTGAATCTGAGAACAGATACAGATATTTGGAGAGCTAAACAAATTACAGGTGCAGATTGTGGAAATGTATTACACCCTTATTAGAATATTTTCATCAGTGCTGTAGTGGTTTAAAAAAAAAAAAAAAGCATGCTGTGTGTCCCACCACAAACCTTTCTCGGTGCCTTCACTGCACCACTCAATCTCCTATCTCACGTCTCTTTTAGCCGGCCTCCCTTTCTGTACAGAACGTGCATTCAGTGTATAAATAGATAAGTTCAGGAATTTAAATCGGATTCAAATAGGCTGCCTTTTTAAAGTTATGTCAATTGGCCAGCTAACAGTATTGCAAACAACATCAATCGAAATTGTTAATTAATCGATACAGAACTCGATAATAACCAGTGGTTAAATTGTGTTTTGTAATGAAGAGGAACTCTACATATTACTGTCAATGGTCAACCTCTTTTAAAGTATCTTTATTTATATCTCACCCCATCAGTTCACATATTAGCTATACAGTCATTCCATTTTAATTCATGAGCCTCCAAACAGGACTGAGAGCGAGTTTCTCTTGTCTTTCCTGTCTCTCATACATTAAGCACTCTCTACCTGTCTCTCTGCATAATACATGATATGGTGAGTTTGCCTTTGTTACCAGTTTTAGGCTTTATGTGCAATACTAAGTGCACTAAGTTAGCTTAATTTCAGCTCACGGGGCATAGGGCACCATAGGGCAAAACCATTTGACTGAATGTTGGATTGCTATTCACGACATTAGAGACTGTTACGATATCGTGCACGTGCATGTGCTCTTTATGATGTCTGATAATTTATACCAGTAACCTGTAAAGCTTGCTGCATTGGTTTGGGTGTAAAGTTCGCCTCATATATCTCTCTCTGTAACCTAGATAATTACGCATGAAGACCCTTATGCTATTCCGTTTACTGGGAGGAAGTGTGATATGATGATATGATATTGAAGGAGAATGAGGTCAGCTCAGCTCCGGCAGGCTGTGAATTCGACATGAGGAGGTGGAGCTCAGCTCCGATGGGCTCCGGACTAATTTATAATAAAGAATAATAGCTAATAGCTGATATAATAACTAATAATAACTTAATGATAACTCATAATAACTAATGTTATCTTATTAACTGAAAAGGAACCACTCATTATACTTATCATTTATAACCTCTATCCACATTCTTTTGGGCTGTTTTGCCAAACCTTTTATATTGCATCATGAAAAGTTCATAAACTATCTAGGCTAACAAGGCAAGTAAACACTGTTTTGTAATTAAAAAGGTGCATCAACAGCATTTACATGCGTTTACCCTCCCTTCACCCCTGATTGTCATGTCAGTTTCAGGTTTCATAAATCTTCATTAATGTTCCTGGACATCGGACATGTTTTTAAAGCTCAAGGCTATAGATGAAATGAGATTGTAGAAATGTTTTCTAAGTGAAGCTCCAGGATAAGTGGGGCTACTGAAGATATAAAACGGATGAATGCTGAAGTGCATGAAGGAACGTAGTTGAACAATTAACAGCCCACAGCCCACTCAGCTCATAGAGAGCCCTCTTAATATAAGAGGGTTTTATAGTAGTCTTGTGTGTGTGTGTGTGTGTGTGTGTGTAGACTTATAGTGTGTGTGTGTGTCAGTGTGGAATGGCAGCAGAGGGCCTCTCAATGCCCCAGCTGAGCTGTTTTCTATAAATTCAGCAATCTGGCTTCGATCCGGTAAAGGGTTTTTGTGAAAATGTGCGCTGTTGAGAAGAACCCATTAAAGTGAAGAGACACTTGCTCTAGGTGTGTATAATTGGTGTGTGCAGTCACCACACACTGTGCTTTTCATTTCTGTAGGCACACACTTGCCGTTTTCTGTAGTGGAAAGTGCAGAGAAGAGCAAAACAGAAAAGAGCAAAGAACATGACAAGGGAAAGTGTGAAAGATGTGCTGTGGTGTGTAGGTGGAGATTGCAGGTTAAGTCATTAAGAGGAGGACATTTCATTGCTTTACTTTGTCTTTTCTACACTCTACGCTGCAAATCATGTCAGTCTGAGAGAAAAAGGTGTGAAGGTGATAATGGGATATGTGTACACTTTGATTATGTAGTATATATGTATAAACTCGCAGCTGTGTGTAGGCTTTCTGTGTATGTGTGTGTTATGTAAAGAGTTACATCCTAAAGTTGTTTATGTTCCCATGACAACATGTACAAAATGTTTCAATCCTCCTTTTTTTTGCCAAGTTACAATATTACATTTATTCAGTGGGAGTAACTTAGTGCAATAGTTACTGAGAAAAAATATGCAATTAAATTACAGTTACTAATCAATATGTTGGTGATTACATCTGGATATATTATTTTTGTTAAAAAGCTTACATGTAGAATATAACATTCGCCCTATTGCTTTGTACCTTTTTGCTAGACAGGAAACAAATTTTTGAAATGTAATATGTAGCAGGGGGAGACTCATCAATATTCATAAATAAAGTGCTACCTGATTGGCTGATACAGCATGCCTGATATCAACAGGAGTCAATAGGGTTTAAATCTTTCTGTGAAATCTTTGCGCACGACGTGTCATGGGGGGAATGCTGAATGGTCAATCAGGTAGCTTTTTTTTTTTAAATAATAATAACAAGTGTTCCCCAGCCTACATTTTGGGAAAATGTTATTCCACAACACAACATTTAGAAAAGACACATCAACTACGCCAATGCGGGTGGCCATGTTATTGGAATGCCTTCATTGGCTGGAAGTTGAACAATACATAGCTTACGAAATCAAAAAATTCCTCAGAAAACATTACTGTACAGTGTAAAGTTTGTTTACCAGTGGTGTAAATGCTGACAACATTATAATGTTTGATATCAAACCTGAGGAATCATCTACAGGTAAGTTAATGTAGCCACAATCACTCACATAATATAAAGAACCTCGCACCCTAGCATGTTATTTATGTTTGTTCATGACATACTTTAGCTCTATGTTTGGCTTGGTGCCCATCCATTTAGGCTACATTTTTATGTTTATTTATTTTTTCATGACAAATTAATAGCTAGCTAGCTAACAGGCGCCTTTTGCACAGCCGCACTTCCGTTTATGAACTCTTTGGTAAAAAAAATCTTAGCTAACATTAGTCGTCTGTGAATAGTGGGGTAAGAAGACTATGTGAGCTCTAATAACACTCACTAACTTGCATCAGCATTGTGTTTACTTTAAATATTAATCGGAGAGGTCATTAGGTTGTGAAATTTTGGTTTATGATAACAAGCATATTTTAGGCTACACCAAGGGATCCTGACTGAGTTGCCAGTGAACTTTATGTTTTTAGGACTATTACATTTCAAAAGTAACCTTCGCAACACTGTATTTAAGAACAACACACCAGACTTTTTATCTGTTCATAGTTACTTTGCAATGTCTGTGAAAGCAGTTTACTGTAGCAGATGGATGAGATACTGAAGTTTTCACACAAGAAGTTACTTTCTCCATTCTTTTTCTGTTTATCTCATCTTCTGTGTCCCTTTCTGTCTCTCTCGCTCTTCTGTAGTGTAGGTGTTTGACAGAGGAAAATGATTTTGCCCTCCCTCTGGGCCAAGCGATCTCGCTGCATGTTAAATATTTAAAAGACTGGGATTGTCATTCTGCTTTCCTGCTCCCTGATACACTCTCAGTTACACACTCACCTACATACACACATTCACACACACACACGCATGCACCCACACAACCACGCACGCATGCATGTGCACACACACACACACACACGTATGCATAATATATCACCGTATATCATGCACTTGGATAACTGTTCCATAAATCCAGTATTTATGATGCATTATGGACATCCTGTAGTGTTTTATTCCTTTTATTCCCCAGCCAGTGACTGCATTTTTTTATTATTCTATTTAAGAACAGTATGTTGTACTTTTACCCCTTTGTAGTTATATTTAATGTAATTGAATATCTGCGAAACAAGGTACTTCCTGTTATCACTTATGTTATAGCAGTTGTAAAGAATTGTTCGCTCACGATCATCACTTTTTTCTTTCCCTTTAAGTTATAAATGCAAACTGACTAAGCAGAGAAGCTTCAAAACCCTCAGTTCTGATAACTTTCCCATGTTGGAAAACCAAAAATAAGCATCTCCTGACAGAAACTTAACCATATCCACCATTACATCCATGTTTCCTCATGCATTTACGTGGAGTATTTCACCACATAGATACATACAAATACTTTGGTGTAAAATGTGTTATAAAACATACAGATACTTATAGCTGCCATAGCTGTCTGTAAAAATGACTTATACATAGTTATAATTTCAAGCGTAACACTTAATCATGAGTATATGACTTCATGTTACAGTATGCCATGTTATATAATGCATTAGAATACCTGTTACAGTGTAGACACAAATGCACTATAACTGACTCAGATATTTGCAGTACATACATTGTACTGCATATACTCCACAGGTCAAATAATACTACTTTAGAATTTGTTATACTCACGCTTCATAAAGAGGATGTAACTACACCTACTTATGAACACGTATACAGACTTATTATATGTAAACGTGGGAATAATGCAACAAGAACACTGGTTTCATAGGAAATGTCACTCCCACATGTTTATCCTTTTAGTGTGTGTGATAACTCACTCCATAAGCAGCGTGGATCAGTGTGACTGAGGACACTTCATGAGGTCTTCACACATATATTGGAAGTTGAGGATGCAGACCTGTTTTGTGTTTTCTCTCTTCAGCATACACGCATTCAGGCTTCGCAAACAATGTCTTCAGCTCAGTCCATGTTTTGTTTCGTATCACTGAAACAACCTGATGTTAAGCCATGATTACTTAATATTACTTTACTTATTACAATAAGGCAACATGGTGATTTTTTTTATGATGTTTAGTTATCTTTCTGCATTCAGGCAAATAGAAAATGTTCTGAATTTGTGTGTGCATGTGTTTGTGTGTGTGTGTGTGTGTGTGTGTGTGTAGAATATGCTCAGGTGATTAAGATGTTGGGAAACGGCCGCCTGGAGGCAATG
>JAQQZU010000012.1:6104522-6117358 GCA_030068025.1 Parauchenoglanis punctatus
TATGCTACACATGTAGAACTTTTCATACTCTGTTTATAACCTTTCCACCACTATTTATTACCACTGTGTCTCTGTGATTGCTATATGCTATATTTTATATATATGCTATATTTATTTTTCTTATTTTCTCTTTTTATATTTTTCTAGATTTTTTTCTTTTCTTTTTTAATTATATATATTTCTTGTAAAAACTGTTTGTCGGTGTTCTGCTGCTGGAAATTGAATTTCCCGGAGGAACCTTCCCGAGGGATTAATAAAGTTTTCTTAATTAGCTTCTTATCCATCCATCCATCCATCCATCCATCCATCCACAGGTACAGTGCAATAATCAGTTGTATATCAATATTCAGCCATTTCAGCATATTTACATGTTAAAATGCATGTTTTCATACAGTACATATTTATTAATCATATTGTACATACCTTTTAACCTCCCAAATAAGTCATTTTTGCATTATTCTCTTTTTTGCACATATTCTGTTGCACATATTCCACATTTTTAATATTGTTTATTTTCAAAACATACATAGCATTTAAGCATTTAATGTTATACCATGACAGAAGCAATATTTGGGGCTACAGTCCAGACTGAGAAACAAAACTACAAACCAGATACAGATAATATTTTGCTAGTACAAAATACATAACATAATCATCATTAACACAAATGTTGCTTGCTAACGGTTAATACCATTTAACATCATTATTTTTCATCCTGTATAGCCCACAAGCGCATTATGTCATCTTACATTCAAACTCCCAAAAGTTTTTGGATAAACATCATGTCTCACATAATTTCATTCAATCACAGGCAATTGCTTTAAGACTTCATGTCAAGCAGGGTCTTGACTCAATATATCTCACTGCAATATTGCACTTTTTATCTACCTGTGTTTTTTTCTTGTTTTGTTTTGGGTTTTTTCCCAGTGGACACTGCAGCGTGTTTGAAAATGTTCACAGAAGGCAGCAGATGCACCTTGGATAGAACTCCACTGATACACTTAAATGGGATCCTATGGCAGATTCAGGTACACTCATCAAACCTTCACATTGGGCATAACGCTCTTCATAAATGCATTTTTGTCCTGCCCAGATGCACTGCTTCTCCATATGATGATTGGGAGACCACTCAAAGGGACAGAACCTCCTAATCAACCACCAATCATTTAAACGGTAATGAACATGACTGACATTTTGAAATTAAACATATCAGCACTATTCCGTTCGTTAGGAGCTTCAGTACCTGAATCCATAACAGTTTTAGTATAGCTTGTGATTACATCTTTTTGTAATTTGCAAATATTGTAAATAAATAAGTACATATAAAGTTTGGTTATCAATAAGTTTGATTATAAATACATACATATAAAGTCTGATTTTGAGGTCTTTTGATGCTCCTACAATGGATCCTTCTCTCCCAATTTAATAAAAAAAAAAACACTAGCTGCCACTGCTTTCAATGTTTTACACATGCCCTGCAGCACACTTCATGACATCACATGGCATCAGTTCATGTATGAAGAAAAAGGGTAAATAAAAGTTTAAGTAATGTCATGTTTGTCATTATTTTTTGAATGTTATGTTTATTTTTGCATTAGACTGCAAGAAAGCAACTTGAATTAATAACCTCCAGTAAATAATTATTGGCTATTTCGAAGCAAACACAAACAGTAAAATTCCATAGTCGCTGAATAATGCGACGTAGTCTCTACATAGTCTCATAGTCTCTGAGGCATTAGACAATCTGTCAATTTTGTTCATCTTAGGAAGACCTAAATCAAGACCATTCTTACCCATTCTTTCTTGTTTTTAATGTTATAGACATATGGTATATTTTTCAATTCATTCAATCATAAACCACCAATGCTCTGAGGTTTAGCTATCTTGTGGTAGGTTCTTGCATATATAAATGAATGAATGCTGACTTTGCAGCATGGCCAAGACAGGATGGAGACTGACCTGCTGAGATCGCTGGGTAGATAAACATTACATTCCCAAATGGTTTTGGTGTTTCTCCCTAAAAGCAGAATCATCAACTGCAACTGCAATCATTCCAGATAAAATATAAAATTCACATGCATTAATAAAACAGTCCATGTAGTTTTTTTCCCCTTACAGTACTTCTCATTGTTATGGTCTCAAAATATGGATAAATACATTTCCCATAAGGTTCTTGTATTTAAACACTGTATAATTGCCATGAATTTAGCTCTTTGTTGTCTGACATTAAGTGTTTTTTGTCTGGCCTTGGTTAGGATGCTGAGGGACTGTAGCTATCTGTGGTGCTATTAACATTCAGCATGGGCTTCAGTAGCAACAGCAGGGAAAATGCTGTCACTCTCATATATATGCTACAGGCAGAGATTTACTTTGGCTCTTCATTATATAAGGGTGCAACAGAAGACTTAATGTGTGTGTATGCATTCTTATGCTTTAGGGTAAACTTCCTTTTCTTCTTTAGTTCAGACCAGGCTATGCTAGGCCTGATTTGGAAGGTTTGATTAAGCTGTCCTCAAGCTAATCTCATTAGCATTCTCTGCATGACATCTTTCTGCCCTGCATTTACATGACCATACTAATCTTTCTTTCTGCATAACTGCCAGTTATACAGAGAGAGGGGGATAACTTGAAGGGTAAACAGGAAAATGAAGGACGCAATAGAAAACTGTTTCTCTGCATTCTGAGTGAGAGCCTTGGCAGGAGAAGAGGAGGGGTGAAGAGAGAACAAACTGACGGAGAAAACAAAGTAAGACGGATGGAGAGGCACAATGAGAAGCAGCATTGGAAGAGGAAAGAGGAGGAGAGTAATAATTCTATTAGTTTCAGTCGGCATGTCATGGCTTTGAAGGTTGTTACAGGTTAAATTAGAAACATGTCTGTTAGTGGGAGCATGAAAATGCCGAGCCGGAGGTGTCCTCAAAATTTCCTAACAGCTCATGTTTACTATGCAGGAGTGATAACGGACAATAACAAGAGAATACACAGAGGGAGAACAAAACTGTTCAGTAATAATAAATGATTTGTTATAATCACAATGAGGCTCAGTAACAGCTTGAAGACAAAGAGTGATAACTGTTGATTAGTGTTTTTACAGATAGATATATTAAATATAGAACAAGTTCATTAAATATAGAAGACCAATATATATATGAAATTTAGAAGAACAACTATTTTGTTTTCTATTTTCAATTTTAATTCTAATCATCTTTTTAATCATTATTTTTCATAGTATCATAAAACTTCATGAGTTCATTTAATCATTCATTCATCTTCAGTAAGCACTTTATTGAAGTAGAGCCAGAGTCGATCCTGGGAACAATAGACATGAGGTGGGAATACACCCTGGATGGGGTGCCAGACCATCGCAGGACACCATGCACACATATTCACACACACATTCATACTTAAGGGCAATTTACTGTACTCAAGCCACCTACTGGAATGTTTATGGCATGTGGACAATGGGAGAACTGTCTGAGTGGAGTTTGCATGTTGACTGTGTGGGTTTCCTCCAGGTGCTCCGGTTTCTTCTTACAGCCGAGGTCTAATCTTCAACCTACTCAGCCTAATCTTCTTACAGCTTAGGTCAAGTGGCTAATCTAAATTGCCATAGGTGTGAATGTGAGTGTGAATGGTCGTTTGTCTCCGTGTTAGCCCTTCAATTGATGGGCGACCTGTCCAGGGTGTATCCCGCCCTGGGAAGTAAGCTGGGATAGGCTCAAGCTTCCACACAACCCTTACCAGATAAGTGATATAGATGATGGACAACTGGGAGAGCATGCATTGAAAGTCCATACAGACAGTAATGTGTGAGTATTGATGAAATGAAGGCAATGATGCATGTTTGCATCTTGACATTTTCATGATTGCCATTCTGATGGAAGTCAAATCACACTAAGATGCCATAATATGACCTCTTTCTAGTTTCAATTTCATGTCAGTAAAATGATATGAAAATGTATGAACACACCTCCGCCCTTTACAAACACGTTATCACTTTATCACTTTTTATAAAAATTTAATCACAGATTAGGTTTAGGATGTAGGCATAACATTATTTACCTGTAATACCAAACACATTACAACCCATACATGTAAAAAGGTATGTGTGTGTGTGTCATATTTGAAAGAAACTCTCCCCCATATCAGCCCTCATTCTAATTCTCTCTCATGCATCCTTTAAAACTTGTGTGTAAATGTTAGTCCGACTGATGGATAGGTTTTCTGTATTGATTTTCTGTGTGTGCCTAATAAATGAAAATTTGAAAACTCCAGTTAGGTCTCCAGACTATAGACGCTGAATTTCTCAAACTCCTGACAGCTGAGAACAAATACCGTGGTAGATAAATCACTGAACTGAGAGTATATTACTCAAAAATGGGTTGTCTGTAGCGGTCTGTTTGAAAACCTGCTTTACTGTAAATGATTTCAGGTTTATATTTTATCTAAGAGATTTAATCTGACTTTTTTATTGCAGTGGCTGTTTTGATTCATAGCCTTGATATTACGTCAGCGCGCGCGCGTGTGTGTGCGTGTGTTTGCATGTAGAAAACTTCTGGGTTTAGTGTTGTGTTTACAGGTTCCTCTGCCGCTTTTCCAGCTAAAGAAACAGCTCTTGCTCTTGCTGTGAGAGATAATTCTTTGCTTTATGTGTTTTGTTTTGCTCTCAGTTTTGCATTGTGTGTTTGATTTAAGCTCAATAAGCTGTAGGGATAAATCTACAGTGTAACAAGCTTCACATTAACTATGTGAACTATACTTCACACTCTATGATGTGGCTTAGAGAGTCTAGGTCATAGAACAACTGGGCAAAGTAACTTAGTATAACGTTACATTTTCATGAAGCCTTGCAAATTGAATTGTAATTCAAAGCCACTGGAAAAAGAAAAGAAAAGAGAAGTGCACCTGACCAAGTCAATATCTAAAGTGAGGCTGAACTGTGTTCCTTCCTCTGAACCCACAGAAGGAGGAGATTTACAAACACAATCAGCAAAACTCCTTCCACTTAAAGAGAATCCATCTAGCTGAAAAGTCATAAGGATGCAGTATAATGGCAGAAATAGCTTACAGCAATGCTGATGCTGAAAGGAATGTGAACTTAAGTTCAAGTAGTGATGAAACTGCAAAGCACTCTAGAGTAATAGCGTTCTGCCCCATTTGCCACTAAACGAGAAAAGACTACTGTCAATTGAGAAACAGAGGAAACTGACGAAGAAATGAAGGCCCAAGTATCCAAACCATTTCATCAAAGATGCCACTCTGGATGAGATTGAAAATGGTTACATAAATGACCCAATGGTTATAAGCAATCATGTAAACAATGGGTGCTCTTGATAGAGCTTGACATAAAAAACAAACTAAAACCACAAGATGGCGTAGTGATTTTGCCTATCAGTTTGAAAAATTGCCATACCTTAGACTAGAGAAGTTCAGTAATAAAGATACTGGGGAGAAAAAAAGGGTTTGAGGGCTATACAAACACAGCTGGATTCAACATGAATGCCTTTTGCCACACCTATTAAAACAACCCTAATAGGACACATTAGTGAGAATAAAATAGTCCAACAATGTAAGTCAAAGATGAATCATTGCGCCACATGGGAGAAAAACAACTCCTTAACCTTTCAGGTCTTTCATTTTTGTAGAAATAGATAGATAGCAGCTGTTCCAATAATCATATTTCTACAAATGTAGTAAAATCAGGTTGGTTTTTAATGTGCTGGACAAATTTTCTATTGGGAATTCCAATATTTTTGTTTGCTGAAACAAATCAATTCTAACCAAAGAACAGATTTCACCACATACCTATGCACTGTAGTGAGTCAAATCCTGGATGTATTTCTGTTGCTGTTATTGGCTACAAGTCTCAGATCAAACTGCATAAATTAATCATGTCATCAAGGAACAGCTGTCGAAAATACATCAGGAAGGAGTTTTGCTGCCTGAAGCTCTACCTGCTGTACTTTATAGCATCTGAGCTGCATGCATACATACAGTGTGACTTAGTAAGCCAATTTTGTCTTCATATCTCAGCCTACGCTTGATTCAGGCACTATGAGACTAAGAAAAGCTGATGTACATGAGAGAAAAAATTTTGTACAGCTAGCTCACATGGGAAGTGAATATTGTGAACACATATAAATATGACTTAGTATGACTTCTCAGAAATCCTGGCAGGTTAATTTATATTAGCCAGCTAGTTTAACATTAACAGTAAAGATTATGGGCATTTATGAATTTGGGGAAAAAATGGAAATCATGAGAGTTAATGTGATGTCAGCAATATCAGTTAAGACTATATTAATGCTATGTCTCTAAAAACTGCTGAAAATCCTTTCAGTTTAGCTGAAGTTAACCAGCTGAGTAGCATTATTAAGGAAGTTTACAGATATTAGGTCTTAAAATTATCTCAGAAATCCCCTCAGAGCAGAATTAAGAGCAAGAGAGAGAAAGTGGAAGAAAACACTGCTCGACACATAAGTCTTTTTACCATGCTCTCCTGTCCAAATTCTCATCTGATGTGACTTCTGCTAAGACTGCATTCTACAAGTAAAAGCTGGAAATGTCTGCACACGATCCTCACACAGCATCCACAGCATCTTTCAGTCATTTTTTTAACCCACTGGTGGCTCCTGCTCTGTCCTTCCTGACTGCCAAAGACTTTGACAACTTTATTGATATGAAGATTGAACACATCTGTCAGACATTCACTGCCACTCCAACTCCTACACTTCACATTAAGGATTCCCCATCCCCTTCACTGGCACAGTTTTCTAGCAACACATGAGATCCTGCAAGTCTCATCATGCAATCCTACCGCCTGCCTATGGGATCCAATCCCTTCCACAATGCTCCAGACCATCTCTCAAGACCTTATCCCCTTTATCACCACTATCATCAATAGCTGCATAACATCTGTTCATGTACCAATGGCATTCAAAAGAGCCAGGGTTATTACCATCCTGAAGAAACCCAAGTTGGATCCCTCAGTCATCACTAACTACCGACTGGTATCACTTCTCTGTTCTCTTTCTGAAATCCTTGAATGCATTGTCTGCAATCATTTGACTCTATTTCTCACAGAACAATCTCCAGGATCCTAATCAGTCTGGCTTCAACATGGCACATTGCACACAGACTGCCCTTTTGGCTGTCAATGAGAAGCTACATGCTGCTGGATTGGCCAAACTGTCATCAGTCCTCATCCTCCTTGACGTTTCAGCACTGCTTGACACAGTCAACCACAAGACTCTTTTGTTCATTGTTATGAGTCTTGGAATTCGTGGCTCAGCAGGGCAATGGCTTGCTTCCTACCTAGAAAGTCTTTCCAGCAGCATCCTTCAGGGCTCAGTACCTGGTCCTTTTCTGTTCTCCTTCTATACTATATCTTTTGGTGAGGTCATATCCTCACATGGGTTTTCATACCACTGCTAGGCAGGTGATACTCAGCTTATCCTCTCCTTTCCTCCCTCAGACACTCATGTTTCCACCCAGACCTCTGCATGTCTGGCAGACATCTCGTCATGGATGGCAGCTCATCAGCTGAAACTCACCCCCAGCAATACTGAACTGCTATTCATCCCAGCTGATTCATCCCCAGATCATGATTGTGTGATCTCCCTGGACAACTCTCAGATCTCTCTTTCAGTCAATGCATGTAACCTTGGGGTAACTATGGACAATCACCTGTCCTTTCCCTTTCATATTGCTAATATTTCTCACTCATGTCAATTTCTCCTCTTCAACAGGAATTTCTTTCTTCACAGGCCACTCAGGTAATTGCTGAGTCCCTTGTCATCTCGAGACTAGGCTACTGTAACTCACTCCTGGCAGGTCTGCCTCTGAACACTATTCAACCTCTGCAACTTATCCAGAATGCAACTGCACGACTCATTTTCAACCTTCCCAAGTTGTCCCACACCACCTCATTGCTACATTCTGGCTTCCTGTGTCTATCCGCATCAGATTCAAAACACTGATCCTGGCTACAAGACCAAAAATTGACCAGCACAATCCTACCTCAAAGCATTTATCACACCCCGCACTGCACCACGCTCCCTCCAATCCTCCAGCACTGCTTGACTGGTCTCACCATCTTTCAAGGTACAAAGAAGACATGCATCTCTGTTTTGGCAGCTACGTGGTGAAATGAATTTCCCCTAGATGTACGAACAGCTGAGGCACTGGGTGTCTTCAAACAATGACTAAAGACCTACCTAGTTTTTAGACTGATGGTATTCTTAGCTCGGGTCCTAGTGAACTAGTTTCAGACTGTATTTACTTATCGAGACTTCAAGGCACTTATGTAAGTAGCTCTGTTTAAAGGCCATCTACCAAGTGCCACAAATGTAAATGTAGAAATCGAGTGTTATCTAGCGTTATCAATAAAGACCTTTTTTTTTTTTTTTTAAATCCCCTCAGAAATCAGTAAAGATTATGATTGTTTATGACTTTAGATCCTCTCAGAAACCCTGTTAGGTTCACTGCTAGCCAGCTGACCATTATTAATGGATATGTCTTAAAATCCCCAAAGTAATCTTGTCAGGTTAACTCATGTTAGCAAGCTGACTAGCATTACCAGAGAAGACTAGGAAAATTTACATTTTTAAATCCCTCAGAAATCATGCCAAATTAGCTCATGTAGCTAGCTGACTAGCATTTACATTGGAGAATGGACAATATGTCTTAAAATCCCCCTTGGATATCCTGCTAGATTTGTTACTGCTAAATAGCTGAATAGCATTAGCGAAAAAGACTGAATATTTATATTTTATTTATGTTTATGAGATCCCTTCAGACATCTGTCAGGTTAATTGTTAACTAGATGAATAGCAATATTAAAGAAGACTAACAAACCTCATATTTTAAAATCCCCTCAGATATTCGTGCCAAGCTTATTTTAGCTAACTGACTAGCAAAAACAGAGAAGAATATGGATGTTATATCTTAACATCACCTTAGAAATCCTGTCAGGTTAGCTCATGTTAGTTAGTTCACAAGCATTATCTTTGAAGATTGTCAATGTTCGTGTTTTAAAACTCCCTCAGAAATCCTGGCTTTTGCCTCTACTGGCTAGCAGACTAGCCATATCAGAGAAAACTATGATTTTAAAATCCTGTCAGAAATCCTGCTAATTCATGATAACTAGCTGACTAGCATTATCAACCCTGCTAAAAAAAAATCCAAGTTGGCTACCAGCTGGTAGATCATCTTTGTCTTAAAATCCCCTCAGAAATTTTAACAAAGCTTATGTTTACAGCATTAACAGTTAATTAACAGTTAATTAATTAACAGTTTAAAAAAAAAAAAAAAATCCTGGCAAGTTGTTTCATGTCACAGTGAAGATTAGGCACATATATGTATGACTTGTACATATTCTGGTGTTGAGGTAACTCGTGCTAGTAGTAAAGAATAGAAATAAGTCTGATTAACTACAGGGCTGGTAAAGGATGTGTGAGAAGAGTTAGAGGAAATCAGTGTAATACCTTGTCAATAGTTGATGTTTCATAAGCCTCAAATAGCAGAATCTAGGTAGAAAAATCCATACCAAGCTCAACTTATTACCAAAGCTGCTGTTAATGCTACCTTAGACCTAAAGAAATTTTATGTAGATCATCAGTCGTGGTTTGAAATTCAGAGGATGTTCAACAGTCTTCGAGATTAAAGACATTATTTATGATCACTTGTTGATCACTCATGAGTATCTGTTGTCTTAGGTTCCTGCCTCAGGGTAAGATAAAAGGTGATTTGATTTCTTTAAGGCTGATGGCAGTACAACCTTCTGCCCAATTTACATTCACTACTTGCATTTCTAATACTGTTGTGAAGGTTGTTGTGTTGTGTAGTTGCAGGCTATAAAGCTATGACATGTGGTGTGGGAGATTTCAGTGAGGCTGTGGGACTTCCTGTCATCTTCCAGATTGTCACAACTGAATCATCCCACCCCCTCCAGCTTTCACTCTGTGGAAAAGCACGAGTGGTATTTTCATTCACTACTAAGAGTTCACAGTTCATCTCTCTCTCTCAAGATACTCTTAACACAAGAAACACTACTCTTTTACTTTTAAAGGAGTATTCTTTTACTATTTCACTCTTTCACAGATTCAAATGAAATTCAACAGCTCAAATATTAATCACAACATCAGAGACATGCAATATCAATATCAACATGCAGTTTCTACCAATTGTTTGGTATTATCATTGATTAAATTTATTTAACTTCACTGTAGAAAAGATCATTGTCAATTTTCCCCCCCCAAATATGTTAATAGGTCATCAAAACATGATGGCTGTTTTGGCAGGCATTGCATTACTTTTGTAGATCTCCATCTCCCAAGAAATATGGTTGAGACTGAATGGTGGAGTGGTGGAATGGAGTCAACACCTTGGTTCAGATTGAGTGTGAAATTTCCAAATGAATAGGGAAATATCTGATTTTTGTGCAACCATTTGCTTAAATGACTGTTGCATTGCAATACAGTTTCAAAGCTTTATTTTCCAAGTATGCAACAATATCTGATCTGTTAGGAGTCAATGAGAAACGTTTTTGTTTGATTTTGTAATGTAAATGTAAATGTTTATCATTTTATTTTGAAAGCAAAATACCTTATTTTGAAATTATGGGTAGCACATACCATAGAGGCAGGGAAGGAGAGGTGTAATTATTTTTTTATAATAATTATTTTGTAATTGAGTAAAATATAAGCACTGTTATAAGTTTTAATTATTTAGGGTTTTTTGTTATAAAATTGGAAGCAAGAAATTGTGCAATTATAAAAAAATTTTTTTAGATGGTCACTGAACACTATCAGGGTTGGGTCCCAGGGTTGGGTCTATGTATAATAAATCAGCCGGATCAGAAACATTAAAGGAAATGTAACTCAATTCCAGGACTCTTTGGCTCATGCCAGAGCAAAGGCAGGTGTGTTTGGTTGATGCTGCATTTTAAATTAACCAGCCCTTTTTTGTTTGTTGTTTTTGTTTCTGTATAGAGACATTAGCAATCATTCTATTGCATTTGTATATATTTATAAAGACGGAGTTATTATTTAAAGTTATTTTAGAACAATATTTTCAAATGTGCTATTGCATTAAGTTCATGCTAATTATCAATAATAATATATTATAATAATAATAATAATAATAATAATACTGTGCAGGGTGTATCCCGCTGTCAGGGATGCACACCAGGAGAGAACACAAGTGCAGTTCCGTTTCTTTATTTAGGCAGAAGTACCAAATCAATAATCCAAGACAATATTCAAAAACAGGCAAGGGTCATTCAATCAGCAAACAGTACAACGTAGGTGAGGCAAAACTCGGAAACCGGGAAACAAACACTAGTCAGAATCAATAAATCAAACACGATAGAGGAAATGCTTGGCAGATAGCAGACCCTTGGCAAACTATTGCTTCGCAAGGGGCAGGTGCAAGTGTGAGTGTGTATATGGTCTGAGTCCAGGGCGTGGTGGTTAATTGGATGCAGCTGCATCCAATTAGAATTCTGGGGAAACGGATCTTGTACGTGAGAGTGAGTGCTCATGGGAGGTGGAGTTTCTAGTATGTTGAACCGAGGCAGGCTTGACACCCGCCTTCCAAAGTCAGATGTGATTGGCTCCAGCTTCCCCATCGCACACAATACATATTCAGTATAGAAAATGAATAATAATAATAATAATAAAAATAATAATAATAGTTATTATCATTGATTAAATTTATTTATCCTCACTGTAATAAAGATACATAATGTGTAACAGATACAGCTAACAGTGAAAGAGTCTGTACAGAAAACTATGCATGCTTTGTTGCACTTTGTTATATGCATGCTTTTACACTTTGGTGCATTTATTTCTGTGCTGTAAGGAACCTGCACTTTGCTGGGGGTTTTTATGAGATAAAGTGAAGGTCAATTGAGAATAAATAGTAAGAAACAGCCTACTCTGCAAAGCATGGTTCATTTATAGCTAGGAGATTTCATACCTCAGAATCTAACAGGAGAGGAGGACAGATGTCAGTCATGATGATAGATGATGTTTGGGTGCTTGGAGGAAGTGACATTGGAGTGTTCCACTTGCAGATTTATTCAGAGAGAGAGAGAGAGAGAGAGAGAGAGAGAGAATTAAAATATTCTTCTCATCTGTTTTATTAGTACATATGTGACTTTCCTGAACTGAAATGTTTCTCTTTTGTACATATCTCAAACAGCAATAATTTTCCATTCTTTTAAAGTGTGGATAAACCTTAATGTAAAAAGGAAAATAAAATGACATTTAATGATCTCATTCTTACTGCAGTGCTGGAGCATCACAGACAATTTTTAAGCTGATATCTGATTAAAAACTGAATTGAATAGGCTTATTTCTGTTTCACTCCACCACATAGCTATCCAAGGCATGATGTTCACCATGTAAGGAAATGTCACTTAGCTAGCAAAGTTTTAGACCTCTTTAGAGAGACAAACCCCATGAGGCCAACTTTCCAGGTTACTGAGAACTTGCACATCATTTAACAAAAATAAACAATAAAAAAAAACAGACAATACAAAGTTAAGGGACATGTAAAAAAATAAAAACGTTTCTTATTTTGGAAAATGGCAATGGAAAAAGACACATCAAACTTGCCAAGTGAAGGTTTAAATAAACAACTAAATGAGCACATTTCAAATTTGATTCCTGCTACAGGTCTCAAAAAAGTTGGCACTGGGGCAACAAATGGCTGAAAAGGCAAGAAAGTTTAAACAGATTCAGCTGGGAGAACATTTAGCAACTAATTAAGTTAATTGATATCAGGTCTGTAACATGATTAGCTATAAAAGGGATGTCTTAGAGAGGCAGAGT
>JAQQZU010000012.1:6126367-6154356 GCA_030068025.1 Parauchenoglanis punctatus
TGCTGAATATGCTGAATGTCCCTGAATATTTCCTGTAACAATACAGCATTGGAATGAACATCTGATAATGAGTCAAGGTCTGTAAATCATTAAAATGTTTGTGTTTCATTTTTGCACACTCTTTCATCATAAAATCGCCGTTAACACAACAGCATTTACAGTTTTATGTTAAGAATAAAATTATCAGTAGCACTTCTGCAGTTTTTATGATTGCTAACATGCATTTCTCAGTATTGAATATAACATATTTTAAACATATTATATGTATAAATAAATGTAAAATATAAACATATATTTTTTTTTATCTGAAAACACAGTTTTCACTACAAAAGCACAGCTTGGCGCAGCAGGTAATTTTGCCTCCGAAAGGCACGTTACACCTGCATTTCACAGAATGTAATGTACAATATGTCAAAGAAATTTATTCAGTAATTAAGCAAAACCCATCTTTGTGTTTTATTTATTTTTTATTTTTTACATAACATGCTGGAGTATAGTGGGAAAAAAATCTGGTAACAAAATTATATGCATCATGTATGGCATATACACTCCTGGATGTGTCAAGTCAATCTCTTCCTGTGGGTGGGGCCACTAATATTTATCTATATATATCGAATGTGTTCTCTGGACATACACTTGGGGGAAAAAACACCTTTAGAATGCTGGATTCATCCCTGGCAACTCTCTACTGTGATGTCCAGGTATTCAGCATTCATGGCTGGTGGTCATAGATCCTGCACCTCCATGAGAAAAACTCCTCTATGGGATTCAGAAAAGGAGAACAGAGTGGAAGAAATATTGACATCATTCTTTGGTGCACTTGAAACCACTCTGTGATGGGTGCAGAGTGGTGAAATGATTCATTATCCCAGACATATGTATCAAGATTTTACTTCCCTTGCCCATCTTCATCAGCTGGTTCTAGCCTTTTATAGAAGTCATGCAAAAGCTGGTCTGTGTTGCATGGCTCTATGACGGGGTTGTGTAATAGCAGTTCGTCATCAGAAATGGATACACACATAGTTATGTTTGCTTCCCTCTGGCCTGGAAAATCAACTGTTGCTCTTCTTCCAATCAAATTCCAGTCTCTGTGGTGACTTTTTGACCAGGTTAAAAAAACAGTTTCATCTACAAATATGAATTTATGAGATATTTCAGTGACTTGAAGGTTCATGACTTTGTAAAATATGGTTATGGACCATATTTTGAACACAAAACAACAATTACTTTACAGCGATACAAAAGTTCACTCAATGACAATAGCACTGTAAAAACATTACTGTGTGTTTTTGTGACCTTTCAGTTGGATTGCTGTAACATCAGTACTGTAATATATGGACATTTTACATGGACATATAGCTAAGGGTTTCTCAAAGGGGATGGAGTATATATAATTGTTTCTAATTGATAATTGTTTGATATTTGTTTAGAACTTTTGCACTAGTAGATATACTATACTACCTTATTGTACATTTGCAAATGTGGATTTATCTGCTAACACTGACTCTCTAATATCAGTTTTATGAGTTTTATGCCATTGTTGGCGATTACTATATTCACAATTGTAGTTTCTTGTTCTTCTGTGAATAGCTTGCCCCTGGCTCCTGTGACGGGCAGCCACTGGATCCTACAGTGAGACGAAACATAACTCAGGTTTCTGGAGGCTTTGCTTACAAAATTTTACAAAAGTATACTGTTAAAGGATGGGTTTCTTACCTGTTGGTTGATGAAAAAATCTTGCAATAGAGGCAATCGTAGAGCTTGGTAAGTTTGACTGCACTCCAAGGCCAGCCTCTCTCATAGATAAACCATTATTTTCCACATGATCAATGACTGTAGCCCTTATTTCATCTGAAACTGATTCTTAATATTGCTTTCTCCTTTGTCCCCTCTACCTCTCCTTGCCATTTGTCCTTGGTTTTTATCACAGGCCATGTTTCGGAAAGTTTAAAGAGTTCCAAAAAGCATCTGCTTTTGTAATAATGGTAATGAAGGCGCACCTGCTAGGGTAATTAACTAAAATTAGCATCGGCTGTAGTCGATATAAAATAGAACCCATAACCCTAGACTTTTATTTTTTGCAAGAGTTTAACTTTCCAATATTCAATATGGTGCAGTTGTTCTATAAATGCTGCAAATTGCTGTAGAATTCAATAGAATTGTGTTTAATGGATATGAAAACAGAGGTTTAACATTTCAAAAGGTACTGTAAATATATAGTGTTTTTATTTGAAGTTTGAATGAAAAAAAGTATTAATGAATTTTGGTAAAGGTAGTCATGGAAAGCATTCTGTGTCAAAGCCTATAGAAAGTGATGCACCGTTTAGCCTATATAATGTACTGTTGTTTCCACTGTGTTAAGAGTTTTGAAAATGTGCATTCAGTATAGAGAAATGCATGTTAGTAATCATAAAATAAACTACAAGGATTCTATAAGTAACATTATTTTTATGATTGTCTGATTAGTTACCATTAACACAGCATGAACTACAGCAACAACGACATATTAAATAATAAGTAATTAACTGTTATTTGATCCATGAATAAAAATCTTCCCAAAACATCCAACATCTTATTTAACCTGCAAAGTGAGTCTGGATGGTGCTCCAATTCATTCCTATCCAACTGCTGTCCTGACTTAGTAACATGCAGTAAATTGTGTTATTAATTGCATCAATTAACTCTATCAAGAGCTACAATTATCTCTTGAACCTGTCACATGACTGATCCAGTTAGGTGTAGCTTATTTCCCAGGGTACTTTGTCTTCTTCTCTTTTTCTTCCCTTTATTTTCTGCTTTCCAGCACTCTTGCTCTGTTACTGACATCACACAGGATCTTTATGTGCTTATATGAGATTATGGTCTGTTAATTAGCCATCTGGATTCCAATCTGTGTCTACAAGTGTGTGTGTGTGTGTGTGTGTGTGTGAGTGAGGGAGAGAGAGAGAGAGAGAGATTGCCAGGTTTTTTGCTACACTGCAGTGTAAATTACCTTAATTAAATTTATGTGTAATTATTAGAGGCTTTAATCCCAATGATCAACCATGAAACAAAAATCAAGCACTGTTATTCAATACAATTACGGTTATTCAATTATTGTCTTGTGAGATTTGGGAGTGCGAGTTTACAGCAGCTTTGACACGGACAACTGAGTTTAGCATGCTCAGGTTAGCATTTATGCATTTATTAAATCTCTTCCCAGCCTCAAAATGGAGTCCACTGACAGGGACTAATTAAACTGAACTGAGTACATGTCATTTACTTCAACTTTATTGTTGCACATAAACACACGTGAAAAAATCTTACCAAAACTGTTCCTCGTCATTCACTAATCTTCAGCGATCGCTTTATTCTGGGCAGAGACATGGTACATTCAGAGCTTAATCCAAAATCACTAGGTGACAGGCAAGAGAATATACCCTGGATGGGACACTAATCCATCACAGGGCAGCATGCGCACACACTCATTCACACCTAGGGGCAATTTGGCATAGTCAGCCTCCAACCAGCATGTTTTTGAAAGGTGGAAAAAAAAACAGAAACTGGAGGAAATCCACACAAACAAGAAGAACATGCCCAGAAACTCTAAACTGTTCTTACGTTAAGTTTTCAACACTGAACTACTAGAGAAGCTATAATTCCAGTCATTTTTATTATCCTTGTGCAACCAGGCATGTCCATTTGTCTTTTGAGGTAGGATTGTTAGCTGGTTGCTTATTATTTTTGTTCTGTTTTCATGACTTTGCTAATCTTCATCACCATGAGCCGCAATATAATAATGAGGAGCTGCAACAGATGGAGGGAAACAGAAGACAGCGGGATTGTGACCTGCCGAGACAAGCAGAAGAAGAAGAGCCAGACTGTGAACAGAGGGAGAGTGCTAGTGCAGATGTGGACATTGCTCGCTGAGTGTCTGTGCTGCTGTGAATGAAATCTGCTAATGTTCCCATTTGACAAGCTAGATGTGTCTGTTGATGAGACATTGCGTGGCAAAAAGTCCCTGATCAGCCAGTAATAAAATGGTGTGGAGTTTCATGAGTACGTAAAAGCAGTTTGGGGAAGAATCAGCAATGTGACAGCTAGTGAATTAGCTTCTGTGTGTCTCTGGGTATAATTATGTGCTTATGTGTTGGTCTTTTGAAAAGTACACCCACACAAATATGTTAGTAATATAACCACATAACCACTATTCCCTCTGAAACAGTGGTCCCATCTCTGAAAGGATTGTTCTAGAGGATAATTTACGAACATGTTTGACTGAAGAAGTGTTCTACAAAATAGTTTTGCCCTTTAGACTTCCTTTATAACTGAGATTTGAGTAAACAACTTTTTTCTCAGTACAGGAAAGTATTAACTCTTCTCCGTGTTAATCACGCATGCTTAATCACATTCTTGGTGTCCACTGTGAATATATCACTCCACTAGTTTTGCCAGTACCTCACCGATTAAATGATGTGTCTATCTACAATAGGGGACATAACTGAACCTGTCAATTATGAAATCATGGCTTTCAAATAAATTATCTACTTATAATTTACTTACTATTTTGCATGTATACTTATTACCTCCTTATGTCTGTAATTTTATAGCAGAGACTAATATAAGGTTTGGTTGCAGTGATGACATTGTGGGGACCAAATGAGTGACCTGAACCAAGTTCCACTTGTTTTTAATCAAGGAAGATTTGTTTTTATAGCTGAAATATGGTGTAAAACTGTCAACCCTACCAGCACTGCATGTTTTCCCATTGACATACAACTATTTAAAAGTTTAATAAATATAATAGTATAATATATAAAATGTATATTTAAAATTTACACTCAAACTTTAAACTGTTTCTTACACAAGCTACTATCTTTACATATCAGAATGGCCTCAGATGTTGAAAAATATTCAGACAGGAAACATTTTACATTAAATAAGGTCCCTGGTTCAATCCTGAGCTGGGATCACTGGATGTGTGGCGTGTCCACTTGGGTTTCTTCCAGATTTCTTTCCAACTCCCAAAAACATGCTAGTAGGTGGATTGGATATGCTAAATTACCCCTAGGTGTAAACATCTGCATAGATGGTGCACTGTGCTGGACTTGAATCCCATTCTAGGTTTATTCCTGACTCATATCCAGTGTTCGCAAGATGAGCTCTGGATCAAGCACAACCCCGACCAGGATAAACTGCTGAATGAAAGATGAATAATGGCTACGTTGACAGAAAAGAAATGGGTAGAACAAAAAATATTGTAGCAAAATGGTGGGAGAACTTGCCTCTTTTTTTTCATTAAAAAATAATGCAAAAAAACATAGTCAGAGGGAAGGAATCTGTGAGATTAAACACTGAAATGTGACTAGAACGGCAGCTCTATGTCATGAACTTTCAGAATAAATGTTTTGTTACTTTTGAGTGCGAGCACAGGGATGAACGTTCTCCTGCTTTATCGTGTCTGAGCTGTTCTCGTTTTGTAAAGTTTTCTGAATATTTATGCATCTTTTTTGCCACCAGCCCTCAATTTCTCTCTCTGTCTTACTGTAGTTTTTTTCTTTAAAAATGACAGCTGCATCTCATCAAACCAATACAACAGAGAGGACGAGAGAGAGGGAGAGACTCATGAATCATGGAGGAGGGAGTGAGATGGGTGAGACGGTCAGATTGAGGGTTTGAAACTTCAGATTGTGGTATCTGCTTGATTGAACGCTGGTTGAAATGTCAGAAAGTGAGCACAAAATGGCAAGTGCATTTGAAAAGGTAAAGTGGAAGGAGAGAAAGAGAGAGAGAGAGAGGGAGAAAGTAACAACTCCAATTCAGTGGATGTTTTAAATTGAGAAATTTAACCAGTAAAGGAGTAAAAGACAGAGACAAAGAGAAAATAGGAAGGGTGTCAGTGAGAAATGAACAAATGTGTTGAACAATGAACAGAAGAGCCGAGGAAGACAGCAGAGGAGGGGTAAAAAGATTAAAAGAAGACCGACTTTAGTGCATACTGAGTACTTAAATTCATTCACAGACAAATGCTTGAAATCTGCTTGAAAGCTCAATCGAGCTGAGTTTACTAGATAAACCTGCCTTGCATATTCAATCATTGGCCTTTAAATTAGGTAAAAAATTTTCACTTTTGTAAAGACAATTGCTGACTAGCCCTCATCTACCCTATTTCTCAATCTCAAAAATTCTCGTATCATCATAAGAGAATAACAACCCTTCTCCCATGAGCAACAGACTGTTTGATATGTTTTGAAAACTTTTCCAATCACAAGATTCAGGATCTTGAAGGTTGTATCTGAAGCATAGTCTACATTAAAGGCCCACTATATAGGATTTAGGGGGATCTATTAGCAGAAACGGAATATAATATTCATATGTATACTTTCATTGGTGTGTAATTACCAGTAAGTATGAATCGTTGTGTTTTCATAAGCTTAGAATGAGACCTTTATGTCTACATCAGGCGTGGGTCCTCTTTTATGGAGCCGGCATGTTGCACTGCTACAGAAGCCCGGAATGGACAAACCTCTAGACAGCATCTTCAGCATTTCATGTTTTTACAAGTGGCAGCGTAAATCCGGAAGGAAGCAGGACAAAGGAAGGATGACAAAGAAGGAAAAAGATAGACAAAGATGAAGAAAGAAGAGAGATCTGTTTACTGGTGCTGGATAATAAGTTTGAGAACCTAAATTTTGATAATACTTATTATTTAGCATGGAAAAAGCAAGGAAGTCCGAATGTAAGTATTTGGAAGTACGCTATGGGCACATGATGGCCACCGTATGCTCTAATACATGCTCGGAAGGAGAGGAGTAAGGGAGGAGCATTCAGTTAGTTGAATCCTACATAGTGGACCTTTAACACAGGTGAATTAAGAAATGCCTTATTTCTTATCCATTTTGCTTTTTAATCCAATTATTTTTTGGAATAAAATTTCAGACCACTGAAAATGCATGGTTTCAAATACATTCTCCACAGTGGATAAATGTGTGGTGAAATGCTGAACTTTTCCTTTTTTTAGACAGTATACAATTGCTTCCTCATAAAGCACGGTATTTGCAGGTATCATTGTCATATGAGCTCCACAATTTTAATATAACATTGTTTATGTGTGTGCGTGTGTGTGTGTGTGTGTGTGTGTGTGTGTGTGTCAGGTATTTTAATTTCATGTTTGACTGCTTTGTATAAGTGATGCTGGGGCAAGAAAATGTGTTTTATGTTAAGGCCAAATAAAAAAATAGCATAAGATATGTAAAGCTCATGTGTCAGACACCTAGTGTGCTTGCACAGCATGCTGTTTTCAATCATTTTCTATCACACTTGTGGACAGGATGCTTTTTGACTGAAAACACAAGTGCAATCTTTGTTGAGAGACATATTTAATATTCTTTCATGTTTTTCTTATTGGTGGTTTCTAACTGAAGCCAGCCTAATAGATGAAGTGAAGAAAGCCAAAAGATCATTGATTTATTGTAAAGACTCTAACAGTTTATATACCATCTGCCACATGACGCTTTACTTTTATTGAGGGACAGAAGGGGAGAAGAGGCAGAGAGAGAAAAGAAAGGGAGAGATGCTGAAATTGAATTCCATTATCTATTGTCTCTAGAGTTAGGTGTGTGTGTGTGTGTGTGTGTGTGTGTGTGTGTGTGTGTGTGTATGTGTGTGTGCGTGTTTTTATAGGCCTACAGTGTGGTTTTGTTTTTACCAGTACAAAGTAAACCCATTGCCATTGCTTTGCTTTGCTTATGTGCTTTTCTTCCTTTAAAACCTTTAAAACTTTTGTTGAGTGCCCAAGGCCTTCCTTTTCTAACAAAATTTTGTATGAAAATCTTTTCTCATTGTTGTTAGTTATATTGTACACACGCACACACACACACACACACACAATTCAGTCCTACACAACTCAGCTTTTTGTTGACAAAATGGTGGAGTGATGCAGCGTCCGTGTGAGACCTTCTCTTGATAACCTAACTTGTAGATTTCTATTTAAATATAAAATATAAATGTTAAATCTAAATGTTAAATGTTAAATCTAAATGTTTAATCTTAAATCTAAATGTTTAATGCTAAGTATGAATGTTAAATTTTAAATCTAAATGTTTCACTCTAAATGTTTAGAAGATATACTCATTTGTCCCGCATGTGTGATTACTATTGGCTTTTAGTTTGAAAGGCGGTGCATGGTGTGCTGTGATGAATCCTCTAACATGGAGGATTTCATGCTGCTAGTAGCCATGGGAATTCCAGCTATGCTAGTGCTGCTAATGCTTGTCCAAGAAGGTGGATTTTCCTCAACTACAATCATGATGAATGTGGTATCACTGTGTGATATCCAAAGAGAATAAATTGTCAGTAGCGTGAATGGAGAATGTTAAGAAATGGTGCTAGACAGAGCAGAGATGCATGATTCCCAAGGCTTCAGCTTAGCATCCTTTTTTTGTAAATGTTGTAACTGTTTTTGTAACAGTTGTAACATTTTAATCTCTTTTGATGTCACTTAAGGATACCACATTCATCATGACTGTATCTGAGGAAAATCCACCTTCTTGGACAACTATGGAGTGTGATTTTTCATTAATTTAGCACAATTTTCACACATTTAGAGATAAAGTTGTTCAAAAAACAGTGTTAAAATTTCTTATGATAGTTCTTGCTGTGTAAATGTTAAATGTTAAATTTAAATGTTTAACATTAAATACAAATTTTATATGTTAACATTTAAACATTTTAACATTTTATGTTAACATAAATATGTTAACATCACAGCACACGGTGCACCGCCTTTCAAAGTAAAAGCCAATAGTAATCACAGGGACGGGACAAATTAGCATATCTTCCAAACATTTACAGTGCAACATTTAGATTTAAGATTTAACATTTATACTTAGTATTAAACATTTAGATTTAATGTATAACATTTAGATCTAAGATTAAACATTTAGATTTAACGTATAACATTTATATTTAGATATAACATATAGATTTACACAGCAAGAACTAACATGCGGAAGTATAACACTGTTTTTTGAACAACTTTATTACTAAATGTATGAAAATTGTGGTAAAATGACGCGTTTAAAAATGTTAAACTGTTTTTACAAACGATGCCCCATACATCCATTAAGCCTTAGTCAAGCAGGTCATGATGTTAATCACTGCTCTATTAAACCATCATATTAACTTCTGGAAAAGTGTTTCTGACTTGGCTAGTCAACAGACAGGAAAGAGTGTGAATTAGAAAATAAAAATGGAGTCTCTCTCTGACTCAGACACTTGGTCAGGCATTATGGGCACAGATCTTTTCTCAGTAGAGCTTTTAAACAAAAAACCTCCAGTCAACTGTCAGGAACAAGTATGTCCTCATTCGCTCAAACTCCTAACTCCTGTCTCTGAGGCGAAAACTGAGCTCACCTTTACCTCTGTCATGTGGCATTTTTTAAAGCCCTTTAGCTCTGATTTGCAGAAACATAACAGCAAAAATGTTAGACTGTCATCCTAGTAAAGGTTATAAATGCATATTTCAGTTAGCACTCACTATCACGTATGAAAAAAAAGCACTATAGTAATACCATAGGGTTTCTATAGTAATGTATAATACTTGTATGATGTCCTGTAATACCGCTTTAATATTTTCCCATCTATAGGGTTGACGTAAAAAGCTATTTACAATATAAATAGCTGTCAAAGCAATAAATACAGTACATGGATCTCATGTAATTGCTGTCTGTGCCACTATTTCTGTGCTGTGTATAAAAGTAAGGTTCATGGATTTTGCTACTTTTAAACTTTTCCTTTATAAACCAGCAAAAACATGGTTCACTGGATCCCTCAATAGTCCCAACTCTATCACAGTGTCTGTAAGGGCAGATAAGAGATTTTTACAGTGAGTGCTGAGCTATGTATACGAGCAAACTAGGTGCTTTCCAAATTATTAACGTTCTCTTCACACCATCAGTAAAGCAGTCGGTTTGAAAAAAAAAGATGACAGATTACAGGCTTTTTAAAATCAGAGCAGGACTGTGAAGTAGTGACACTTCTATGTTTTTCAGATGCTGGGTTTTATGTTATTCTCTAGAGGGTCTCAATCAATTCTCCACAATGGTTAACCTGTCTGTGATGGGCTTTCAAGATTGAAACCTTTGATCTGGAATGAGCCAAGTGTTCAATAATTACAGTGATTAAAAGAGCTAACAGAACTGAAATTAAACTGAAATAAACAATTAAAACTGCATTTGCAATATGGAATACTAGTGCTTGCAAAGCAAAAAAACCCTCAAAATAGATAGATAGATATGTAGATAGATAGATTAGTTAGCACAATAGCCATTAGACATTAGCCATTACCCATAAGCACATTAGCTGCTAGTTGTAAGCATGTCAACCTTTATCCATTAGCATGTTAGCATTAGCCATTAGCATGTTAGCTGTAAAGATGTAGCTGTAGTAAAATAAGTGGTTTCTAATGGGAGGATGTAGGCCTTGAAATATGAACTGAAGCCAATGGGAGGAAAATGAGGGATGAAACAAACAAAAAGCAAGTGTGAAAAGGTATGAAAATAGCTTGAGTGCTTAGTACTATTGCACTAAATATGTCTAATGAGTTTGGAGGTATTGTTTCGAAAATTGACTTCATGGGAGCATTTTGAAAAATTTCCCATTCAAAGATTATGGGAAAAATGGACAAATAGAGGGATAAAAAGAGGGATGTGGGTGGAATATCAAATGGAAAGTAACACAGCACAAGTATCACATATCATTACTATTCAAGATCTGTGCAACAAAGTTTTCAGTGATGTTTCTACATTACGGGGTACAAGGTGATTTAATAGCAGAAAATAACTTAATAATAATAATAATAACAATAATAATAATAATAATAATAATAACCCTAGGGATAGCAATATAGTGCTTTGCTTTCTAAGCACTATTAAAATGTTTATGAAAAAATTTTAAAAGTTAAACAACTCTAATGTTACAGAAAAAAAAGTCGTTTAGACATATAACAAAGTATGATGGTGATTGGTGCTTCATAAACTGTACATGTGATACTAAACTGCAACTAAAGCTAGCACTTCTTCCATTACATCTCTCTAAAACACATAAAGATAGAAAAGAAAATATAGGTATAAAACTGAAAAAAAAAAAAGATTTTCCATTCACCAGCCTCCTTCACCTTGTCTCCCCTGTGGATATTTTAAAGCTTGTAATCCACTGCAAATACAGGAAAATGTGTTAAGAATCACATATTAGCTGAGATGCGATAGTCCTGACTTATCAGAGAAAATGATCCTCCTGTATGAATGATCACCTCCATGAAGGCATTAAGTCTGTTTGTGAAGCGCTGCGATAAAATCGTTTAATCTGTGCAGCGCATCTCTGCTTATTCTACAGTCCCTTTTTATGCACTAGCGCTGAGAGTGCATCTCTGAAGTGCGTACGGGAAAAATCACAGCACCTCTCTATGTAATCCACTGCAGTAATCCCACAGAAGTTAGTATAAAAGTCATAGGAAAGTCTATCCTCACCAGAGATAGAGAGAGAGAGAGCGACAGAGAGAGAGAGAGACTTTTTACTCAGTGTAATCTCACTTTAATTACTACTTACTATTATATTGACTGACTATAATCCATGGTGGTGAAGCGTAACCATCTCACAGCTCCAGGGTTTCCTGTTTGATCCTGAGCTCAGGTTACTGTCTGTGTTTCTGTGCATGTTCTCCCTGTGTCTGTGTGGGTTTGTTTTGGGTTTCTCTTTAGTTTCTTCCATGCTTCCAAATACATGCCAGGAGGTGGACTGGCTATGAAAAATTGACCCCAATAATAAATGTGTGTGTGAAAGTGTGTATGTGCATGGCATCCTGCGATAAATGATCATCCCATCCAGGGTGTATTCGCTCCTCATACGCAGAGTTTCCAGGATAAGCACCAGGTCCATGACCCTAACCCAGGGGTGATACAGGCGCTCTAGAGGGTACAGTTTCTTGCACATTCTATATGAGAACATAGAGGCTCACTTTCTTGCATGTATAGTATGGGTGCCTATGGGGTACTGCATCTTGTTTTCTACAAAAGAAGGACACTTGGTCATGATTCCTTACATATATGGGAACCCTATAGGACACTGCATCACATATTCTCCACTGGAAAGACATCATGGAGGGTTCATTATCATGCTTTCTCATATGTAGAGGCACCTTAGAGGGCACTTAATTACAGGTTTTTTTTTTCCATTTCAAGTGCAGCTATTAGGGCACTTCCTTAGGTTTTCTTCAATGTAATTGCACCTTAGAGGCCATTTTATCCCATTGATTATGCAAATAATAATATAATCTAGTCAGCACTCATAAAAAAGTAAAATAGTGTCTGACCTTACCTATCACTTTGAGATCATAATGAAAATAATATATTTAAGAATCAAACTAAAACTGAAATTGAAAATTGGATCAGTTAAATGATTTAGGACTATTGGTTTTCATCACCATGGTGCCGACACAAGAACAAGGCATAAGATTGAGGCATTGTATTTCTTTTTTCTATTTTCATTACCATTGCGGTGTAGATGGTCACATGATGCAAATCAGCCCAAATAAAAACCTGGTTGGATTTGAATAATTACTCTATGTAAGTGGTGTGGTAAGGTTTGCAGTTGCAATATCCAATATAATCATCTCCTCTCTGTCCTTGTAAAAACAGAATATGTGCAGTGAAATGCAACAGCGATGGACAGATCAATTCATCTGACTGAGCCGATTCGTTCCAACTGTCCGTTTTAATGAATCAGCACTCCAATTTGACTGATTCGATTTTGCACAGGAAAGATGGTCTGAATGCAAATAAGATATGCCTTAATAAACTACACACACATACATTGGCTAGAATTTTATATGACGGAGATTTTAGGAAGGTTGTATAATTTGTTTAATAATTTTCTATCTAAAGTCTGTCTAAACATGTGATACAAAACCATTTTCACGTTGTAGTCTTTATCAACAGCTTAGCTGTAATCAGCAGATTATGCTGGTGTGAACATGAATTTATCCTTTTCTTCCATTTGTTTTTTTTTTTTAAGATATCTGAAGAAATGAAATTTTTGTGTATCTTTAAGTTGACACCTCTTCGCCTAACCATTAGCTAAAGATATGATCATTAATAGCAAGACCCTGAAGTGAAGCGATCACTGACTTGGACTATATATTAAATTATGCAGCAGTGTGAAGAGTCATGACAGCTTCTCAGTAACACTTCTCTAAACGTGGATGAAGCCTCTGGCAGTGCTGCTGAGGAAAATAACCTCTGATCTCTATCTCTATCTATAACTACAAGGTCAGTGGTTCAAATCTCTTCATGCTATTTAGAAGACATTAACAAGTGTAAATGTTACAGGGAACTCACATGTACTAATATCTTAATCTAATATCTGCGATTTGACCCTTATGAAGGAATATTTGCTTAGGTGTAATACACTTCATTACCAATATATAGTCTAAGGGTCTCAGCATGTGTGTGTGTTACATTAAAGGTGCTGTAAGGACAGTTTAGCCGAACTGTCTGTATATTCGGATATCTATGACCAGAATAGATGCTTGGGCACTGTTCCAATCTTCAACTGCCCAGTTTCGATGAGCTCACTGTAGCCTCAGATTTCACCTTTACTTTATCAGGAAGTCTCACTGAGATAAAATATCTCCTGTTCAAGACAACATATTGCAACATATACAACATAAAATGCCACGTATACAGCATAACACACAAACTCCACAGGGGAAAAAACCCATCGATTTGAACTCAATATTCTCTCAAGAAAAAACAACTGTATGTCCAATTTGCCACATTTTTATGATATGATATAAATGTATTTATTTTAGATCTTTCAGCAGATTATTCCATGTCCATTGTTCTTGGTTGACAGAAATGGGACCTGATGGGGTCTTCTGCTGTTGTGGCCCAAACTTCTATGTATTGTGTGCTTTGAGATGCTTTTCTGCTCACTGCGGTCTCTGGAATATTCAAACCATCCCGTCTGATGGGGGTCCAACATCCTTTCCCCCCTCTCTTTTCTGATGTTTGTATGTGAACATTAGCTGAAGCTCTTGATCTGGATCTGCATGATTTTATGCATTGCAGCGCTCTCACATGACTGGCTGATTGGATAATTGTGAGTGTCATTTCCTCAGATTTAGCTTTCAAAAACACCATTTCGAGTGCAGACATTTATTCCATCCAAGCAGCTGCACTATAATCTAATTCTACAAATTCAATCTGTTATGTGATCTGCAAACAGGTGTGTAACTGCTTGCAAGAAAGAAAAACATTGCTACACTCCTCTTCAGTATTTTCTTTCCATTGCACTGTGTACACCCAGTTATTTAGAGGGATGGAACTGGTTCAGAGAGAGAGCTGGACTCCTTAGGTGGTTAAATCTAAAGTTTATGACAGCTTTAAATTCCTCCCCTCTTTTTTCGCCCCTCGGGGATGTGAGCCTTGTAGATGTGTAGTTCTTGGAAGAGAAAAGTTTTAGCTGACAGGTTTCTTTTTCCTTGAGATTTTATTGTTGTTTCAATTCAGGAAGAAGAATGTATTCTTATTTATTTTATATTATTTATTTATTTTTTCTTTTACTCCCTTCTCAAGTGCCTCCCTCATGCATTCTGCTACATGTAGGATGCATGTGATTTTGCTAAAGATTAGGTTTTCAGCCCTCAAATCCCATCCTCTGAGAATTTACTTCCTGCTGAGGCTGGAAATTGATTTTTTCCTCAGTGTGTGTGCGTGCGTGCGTGCGTGCGTCCGTGTATGTGTGTGTGTGTATGTATCTGTACTTGCTACATGTTGAGGACCAAAAAAACATGTTTAACAAACAGAGTGAGGAATCTTTGGGAAGTGAGGAAATTTTGGCTGGTTATCATGTCTTCAAAGGGCTGTTTGAAGGTTAAGATTTGGTTTTAGCTTTCAGGTTAGGCATTTAGTTGTGATAGTTAAGGTTAGGGTAAGGAGCTGGGGGAATGCATTGTCAAAGAGTGTCCTCACAAAGATGGAATTGTGTGTGTGTGTGTGAGTGTTACTGGTGATGTACTTCTTGTTTGCTTTTAAGGATGTGTGTCTATAAACATTTCCTATGCTGTACATTGTGATGCACCTGTTCCCGATAATGAAAAATCAATCACAGGGACAAAATAAAACACAAACAAACAGAGAACCATCATGCCTCTTCTTCTATTCCCCCAAACAATTATCTGCTCCTTTTTCTACCTCTGTATCAGCACAGAAGTGTTAGAAAAGAAAGGAAGAGTGTGAGATTGGTAATAGGGTGAGAACTGATAAGTATCTACAACATCTTAGCGCTGTTCATGAGACAGACAAATAGAAATCTGAATATATGATGACATGCAATATCTCAGCCACGTATAGTGTTATTCTGAATATAGAGTCGAACATTCACTGTCAGACCAAAATGTCATCATTCACAGCATATGTAATAATATGAAAATGATTCTTTATGGAAATTTCTTTATGAAGAACTGCAAGTATTAATGTCTATGGTTCTGCAGTTCTTCAGTACTTTGTGTTATGACTTATGTAGCCATCATGGCATAATAGCTCTGAATCATACAGACTATGAAACTCTGAAAGTGAATCATAGAGATAATCTGAACTGTAGAGTGAATGAGCCTCGAAATGGAATCAAAACCGGAGTCTCTCAATCATAAATCAAATGAGTCTCTAAATTTAAATCATATATTTAACGAGCCTCTGAATCTGAACTGTTGAGAGATTGAGCCTCTAATCTAAATCACAGCACCTATGAATCTCTGAATCATAAAGCCTGTAAGTCTCTGAATGTAAACCACATAGTCAATGAATCTTGAATCTGAATCATATAGCCAATGAGTCTCTTAATTTGAATCATATAGTCTATAGTCAATGAGCCTCTAAATTTGAACTGTAGAGTAAATGAGCCTTGAATCGGAATCAGAGAACCAATGAGTCTGTGAAGCATAGTCAACGAGTCTCTAATTTTAAATAAAATTATCAATGAGTTATCATCGAAATCTCCTGGGAATCTTACTCATGAAACCAACGAATCCTTAAAATACAGTAAGTAAATCATTGAATAAGAATGGGAATCATCCGGCCAAGGAGTCTCTGGATCCATTCTTGGAGTCAGTAAGGCTCAGAATCTGAATCAAACAGACAATAAGTCTCTGAAATGAATCTTAAAGTTGTAATCTCTTGGAATCTAAATCCTAAAGCCAATGGGAATCTGAATCAAATCTTAGAGTCAATACATCTCTGAATCTGAAGCCAATGTCTCTAAATCAAATCTTCTACACACTGTAAAATGCACAATTAGTAATATCAGTGATTGTGTGCCTGAAATTTGCATTTGAAAAGTCATATAAGAATTGTGTATGGACTACATTTAATATCTAAGCATGTGCTGTATATATGCTGTTGCGATGATGTTTTGAGCCCACAGATTTTCTTTTTCATGATTGTGTGTTAATAAATACGTGATATAATGATTTAAGATCAATTCAATTTAATGTGATTTCAGTAAGGGGCTTTGTGTACTCATAATGCATGTGTCTGTTCTTTGCAGACTCGTAATGCATACGTCTCTTCCTTGGGTCATGAGGTTTATGTCTTCGTTCATGTTTTTCTCTCATCTTAGCCTTGGGCATTATCTACCTGGTCTAGAGTGTGTCCTTTGCACATACACATCAGTATACCATGAGTATATAAGCTGGCTATGTCCAACGTTTGTTGAGAATAAGGCTATTGAATGTGCAGGCTGTCTTTGAGTGTACAATAAACTATCTATTTTATTATAACCTCGCTTTTGGTGTCCTGATTCTCCAGTCTTCTTACTTCTGATGAAACTGCAGTATTTTAATGGTAATTCAAAAAGATTTACAACAGTCCTGATGTCTGCGGATGCAACAGGTGTGTTATGGGGTCAAAGGTCAGAAGAGATATCACTCTGTTAAAATATCATCAGCAGAGCAACTTTAGCATGCCCTGACCTGCTGCCTCATCTCTCATGATTCTTATGACATTTGAGGCATTATGAAGAGAAAATGCACAGAAAGTGACCTTTTTCTTACAGTGACCTGAACTTTGAATTAAGGCCTTTTAAAAGGGCGTTTCTGTTGCAATTGGCTTCATTAGGCAAAAATGACCTTTTGAATGATTGTCAGGTTGCAATGCATCACTGCATGAGCCGTGTTGCTGGTCACAGGGCTTACTACAACTTTCTGTAAGAAATAGAAATATATAATTAAATGTTTTTAGATTTCTTTTCATGAACGTAGACACATGAGTCTGACAAAATGAGTCTGTTCTTTCTTGAAGAGTTGACAGAATGACCCAAGCTTTCACTACAGCATATTATATCCATATGTTTTTGTTTATTTTCTTTCACGGCACATGCTGTTTCTCATGTCCTAATAATTCTGTTTTGCTGTGACCACTGGAGAATTTTAATCAGGCTTTTAATGGTCTTTCAGCATAAAAAGAAATAATCTTTTACGTGTGAAACTAATGAACCAAACAGCGAGCACAAGCCATAAAATAAGTTCATAACTAATGCTGACTGGTTTCGTTTTAGACATGGTTTGAGAGGGAGAAATGGAGAGAATCCAGGAGAGAGTGCCGAGAAAGTGAATAGGGAGGGAGCAAGAGCGAGGGAGGGATGACGGATGATATGAATGATTAATTGTGTTTACTCTCTGTGAGGGACCAGATTAGCTGTTCACTCTGATAATGGCCTCATTACTTCGTACACACACACACACTTCTCGGATGGATACACCCAGAACTACATACTATCCTTATGCAAGCCAGAAAAGACAGCAGAATGCATAATAAAGTAACGCTGACAATCTGCGCTCAGCTGCGACATTTGTAAATGCTAGCCATTTTATTCTCACCCCAGAGTAATACAGGTGAACCTGGAGGCATCCAAGTTATTTCAGCAGAGCAACTTTTAAAAATTGAGAGCCAAGACCCACTAAGGATTTTAAATAATTACACAAAAAAAACACACACACACACAAAAAACAACCACCCAAAAAAAAAAGAAAGGAAGACTCAAGCTTTTTAAAATTTTACTTCAGGATTGTGTGCTTTTCATTCAGGCTGCACTGTCTCGGTTTTTCCTGACTCTGTATCTTTCCTTCTTTCCCATATGGTTTCTCAGCATGCCAATGTTTTTGTTCTGTGTTTTATTTTCTGTTGCAATAAGGTGTATTTCCCAGATTTGGTTTCAACTGCACTTAAATGGTGATTAGTCGTCAATAAGCATTAGCTACTAATTTTGATTTCTAATTCTTTTGGTTTTGCTATACACTGAAGACATTGTGTTTGAGATAAAAAACAAAAACAAATATGAGACAAAAGATCAGAATTTCAGCTTTCATTTTCTGATATTTACATCTACGTAGATGGGTTAAACAACTTAGATCCTGACACTTCTGGTGGCAGACTGCACAATTTTTAGGTGTCCAAAAGTATTGGAACAGACAGTCTTAAAGTAAATACTATTTAATCTTTGGTCACATATCCCTTGCTTACAATAAGTGCATCGATCTGGCAATTCATTGACATAACCAAACTGTTACATTATTCTTTTGCACTGCTTTTCCAGGCTTATACTGCAGCTTCTTTCAGCTATTGTTCGTTTTGATGAGGGGTTCCTCCCTTCAGTCTCCTCTACTCTTCTACTCTAGGTTCAATTGTGGTAAGGTCTGGTGACTTGGCCAGTCTAAACCTGTCCATTTTTTCTATTTCATGAAGTTGATGATGAAGTTAATCAAAATGCTGAGGCTAGACTAACTAAATACTAGTACAAGTGAGTTTTTTCACTGAGCTGAGCTGAATTGATTGACAGTCAAGTAGAGCCAAGTCCATGTACTGATTGCTTGGATGTTCGCAGGGCAGATCAAATGTCTTACCTGCCATTTTTAAAGCCTGGGGCATAAACACAGGTCAGGTCAGATAGCATGAGAGAAGAGTGACTGAATGTCCTTCACTTGCTCTACTCCACATGGAGTTTTTTATCTACACACATTTGCTGTTACATTTCTGATTTCTCTGTGTTGCTACAAATCCTTCTAGATTTTTTCATTTGATCTTTGAATTTATTTTCTTGTAATAAAGAAAAAAATTATATATAGTTACCACATCATGAATGTTCCAGGTTCGAACTTGCCGGCCGACTGGGGTCTTTCTGTGTGGCGTTTCACCATGGGTTTACTCCAGGTGCTCCGGGTTTCCTCCAACAGCCCAAAGACATGCAGATTAGGTCAACTGGCTACTTTAAATTGTCCATAGGTCTGAATGAGATTATGAATGGTTGTTCGTCTCTGTGTTATCCCTGCGTTAAATAGGCGAACTGCCCAGGGTGTTCCCTGAGTCTCATCCAAAGTCAGCTAGGATTGACTCCAGCTTCCCCACGACTCTTAACAGATAAGTGGTATAGATAATGGATGGATGATAGTATACTTATTTTATTCATGTAACCTAATGCAGGAACCATTTAGTCTTTAAGGCAACAGGAAAAACAAAAGAGACAGGGTAGAAAATACTTTCCGAGCTGCTATGAGTCACCGTGACAATCTTGTAATTGTAATTCACTCTCAGCGATGGATGTGTGAGAGTCTGATGTTATACTATAAAAGCAAAAAAGATTCAGGACTGATGGAGGTTCAGCTTTTGTCTTGCTTTGCTTTGATAAAGCAAATTATTATTTTTCTTGAATTTGGTGGGAATTTAGTGATTAATAGATGATAGTCAGCTGATTTATCCTTATCATAGAGTTTGTATCATATGAATGAATCCATATTTTTGACAGTCTTCCAAGTTAAATAGTAAATTATTTAGGGTTAGTGTTTGAGTTTGAGTTGGCGGCAAGAATTCGATCTAGGGATTAGTGCCGCTGTTCAGATTTGTGCTAAATGCATGGTTTGAGAAAACACAGTCATCTGACATTTTTATACTGTAAGGCGCATACTGTATAAGACAGGTGTTTGAGTTTGACGACTAAAATAAACATTATAAGACTAAATGTTCTTAATTTTGTGGCATGAATCATGCATGAGTGTGTGAGAGTGAAAAGAGTCAATAATCGTATGCACTTATCCAATTTTATCCTTTTATGAGTGGTATGTGCTGGATAGGAAATATCAAATATGGCACATCTATAAGCTTAGATCACATATTTGCACTAATGTTCCCCAGCCCTTAATGCCATAGTTCATTTCTCTCTCTCTCTCTCTCTCTCGCTCTCTCTCTCTCAGCACTATTCTTCCATCTTAAACCTCAGCATCAGTATGACTAAATGGATCTGAATGGATCATATGGATTATTGGTATAATTATTAACACAGCTAATTAAAGCTATGCTAAACCAAGCCCTTAACCTTAATAATTAAAAGAAAACCTTGTACACCTTTTTTTAGTTTTCTTTCTTTTTTTATAAAAGCTTAATTATAATAAAAAATACATTGTTCCTTTTGGGCACCAGCCAAATGTCCTCACAAGGTCAAACCCATCAGATATTCCTATCTTTGTGGACGCACACACACACACACACACACACACACACACACACACACACACAAATGGTGTGTATTTGACCATTGAAGTGATGAGTGCTCATTCCCTTCTCCACTGGTCTGAGAGACAGGTGTGTTTTTAGGATGGTCACACACTGAAAGCCAACCTTGGCAGCTCTGAAAAGAAAAAGAAAAAAAACCCAGACTTGAACACACACTTTAGAGGCTTCCTCTCACTGCCATCAGCCCCACCACAGCGTTTTCTCTCACCTTCTGTCATCATCAGGTTCTTAGCCTTACCTTGCTTGTATTTAAAGTATTACTATTTTTTGTGGAGTTTACATCTGGGCTATCTGTGAGATTTCGTTATAATGATTGCACGTATATTGCATGTTTTGCATAAGAGAAAGTGAAACAAATACTGAAGGCGAACTCTCTCTACAAAAAGTTTCATCTGTCCACTAGACCATGCATGCAGGTAATGACAAGCCTATCCATCTACAATTTATCCTATATTCCACCAGGTGTCTTAGCCAATGCAATAGCTGTGTCTTAATACAAATATCATCATGCTATTTAGCACTTTCACTTTACTCTCTAATAATATTAACCATTTGAGCATGCTTGACAGAAATAGTTTAGAAATTACTGTTTATTAAAAGTAGTTTATTGGATAGGTTTCTAATTTGCATTTCCTACTATAAAAGGAATAATAAAATCTGAACAAAATAGGCCCATCTGCTCTCTCTGACATTGGTGTTCATTGGTGTATGGTGTAATATTAGTTTAACATTCCTTCGGGTTATCTGCTTTCTTCCCACCTCACAAAAACATTACAGTAGATGAGTTGGCTATGCTAAATTGCCCCTTGATGTGTGTGTGTGTGTGTGTGTGTGTGTGTGTGTGTGTGTGTGTGTGTGTGTGTGTGTGTGCATGCATCATGTCCTGTAATGGACCGGTGTCCCATCCAGGGTGCATTCCCATCTCGTACCCAGTGTTACAAACACTGAACCAGTTTTTTAGACACTGACAAAAAGTCTACAGCAATGTATAAAATAATAATAATAATAAAAAAATTACAAATATTGTCATGAAAACATGCTGTGGATCAGCAGGTAGTGTTGGTTCCTCACAGCCCCATGTTCTTGGGTTCGATTCAGAGATCCAGTTACTGTCTGCATTACTGGACATGAGATTGAAAAGAACCTCAGGAAATGGAATTAATAGGGCAGACAGTAACCCAGAATCCCCTCCATCATCATATCGGGAACAGTCAACATTTCACCAATTATCCTTCAGGACTGAGTCTGAGATACTAATTTACCGTTCACTGTAACAGCCTGTCTCTCTGCTGCCAAGATGGTATCCGCTGGAGCACTGGAGGTGCCAGTCAATCACCCTGCAGAATAAATTACTATAAAAAGTTGGGCATTTTCACAGTCATGGATGTGGCACTAGAATATCTATTGACTTGCAAAGTGCCTCATTGCCTGCACAATCCCTGCATATCTGTGCATGTATGTTTCAGGAAGCATGCTGAGGAGTATTCAAATGTAAGATATTCATACATATTAAAGCTATGCACTAGATCATTACTGTATACATGTGACAGGCATATTTGGGTGTAAGAGCAAAAAGAGCAACAAACTCTGTAAATTTGAACTAGCTTTGCTGAAAGATGACTACATGAGAGGCATACACAAACTATAGATTAAGAAATGTACAGTGGGGTCCAAAAATCTTAGACCACATTGGAAATCTGGGATTTTTTTTTTTAAATGGGAAATAAACAGAAGCTTTTAGAATTTTGAAATATTTAAAACAAAGAAAGCAAATGCTCAACATGTTGCATATTTAGTATTCAATATTCTGCACTATTTCTTGAACACTATTAATATGTAAGTGACATTTTTTCATCTTGAATGTGATGTATATGCAATAGTATTTTTTACACTATAGATCTCACATGGTTGTTTCATTAATTGTGGTACAAAACAAACTGAAATCTGAATCAATTTTAAATTTAGAATGAAATCCCCAGAAGAGGTGGTATGGTGGCGCAGGCATTAGCACTGTCACCTCACAATAAGAAGGTTCTGGGTTTGAACCTGCCAGCTGACTGGAGCCTTTGTGTGCAGAGTGTGCATGTTCTCTCTGTGCCTGCATGGGTTTCCTCTGGGTACTCCACTTTCCTCCCAAAGACATGTAGATTAGGTCAACTGGCTAATCTAAATTGCCCATAGGTGTGATGTTTTTTTTGTCTCTGTGTTAGCCCTATGATGCATTGGCGACCTCTCCAGGATGCACTCCATCTCTTCCCTGAAGTCAGCTGGGATTGGCTCCAGCTGCCCCCTGACCCTTAATGGTTAAGCAGTTTAGGTGATGAATCCCCAGAGGGTTTTGTTGTCCAACCCTGCCAGAGTAGCCAAAACATTCACATTCGAAAGAAGCTCACAGCAAGTGGCAGCAAAATAGCAATGTAAATGCTAACTATGCAAATGTTCAAAGCTGAATAGCAGTCAATATCTAACAACTTCCAAAGGTATTGATTCTCTTTATTCAAAGCCTGCAACTAAATTTCATCATCTTCGTGAGGATATGGATAAATAAGGTAATCATCCTGCTGTGAGAGTCCCTTCAAAACAAAGTAGCCAGACATTCAGAATACTGTTGATGCCCTCATCGATAAATAAGTCAAACAACTTGACTTGGAGAGCCATAGTAGATGGACAAATCTCAAAATAATTAGAATTGCAGAGGAAGCTGAAAGCCCAGACTCTGTTCAATTTGTGAAGGAGTTTTTTTCACCAGTTTTGGGACATAAGAAATTTGAGTCTGATCACATTTTTATTATTTACAGAAAGACCCTTAGAGACCTGGACATGATGGCCACCTAATAGTGTGATCAGTAGTCTGACCACAGACTTCTGTCTTTTGACTACAGGCTTTTGGTGTGTATCTCAAGGCAATGCTAGTCCATATACTGCTGTCTAGCTAGCTGATCTTAGATTGTTTTCTCCCCTTCACTGATCATTTATGAAATTTAAATCATTTATCAATGATGTCAGTTGATCAAGCTTGCTTCTTTCTTGTTTTACAAGCCTCATTTGCTAGCTATCTGAGAAACGCTGAAGAAGAAATGTAGCTTAATACCAAACAAAATTCATACTTTATAGTGCTCATGACACCTGACCCCAACCTTTTTTTCTCATGAGATGGCAACCTGTTAATGCAAGACCTCTGATATTCATGAGGAACTATGCTAGACCCTGCATGATTCATTTGGCCCTGGTTATCATACAAAAGAACCCTTTAAACCAATTAAACTCAACCCCTTCCTTCTTGAGTTGAGCTAGTAAGTACCTAGCTATATATAAACCATGTCCTTTGCACCAAAAATGATTAGCATTTTATATCATCTCTTCAAAAAAACAATGAAATTCATCAACAATGAACCTGTCATTGTTAATTTAAAATTCACCTCGAAACTCCAGTTCTATCTGTTATTATTACATAATAGCTTTCAGTGAAAGTAACATTCAAAAAGTAACAAAATGGCAAAATAAACTGCATGATTATACTTATTATGTTATTGGTCCTTCCATTTTACCTCCTTTTAATCCAAGGACATGTTCCATTAAAGAAAATATTTAATAACCTGACTACTACAAGAAGATGCTCAACCTTGTCTCTTTCCACTTTGAGCCTCTTCTTAAGTAGCTGTTTACACTCACATTAATGTGTGTCTATAAGACAACCTATATTTACATTTATCATTGTATTAATTTTGAATAATTATTGAGGTTGCACTGCTGGTGAACACAGTGCTGTTGTGTTGGTCAGTAGCCTGCAGTGTGTGTTAAGAGACACACACACAGACACACACACACACACACACACACACACACACATACACATACACACGAGTGACCTATGTGGAAATACTTTTATTAACTTCAGCACTTCAGCTGAGGGTTTTTTAAATTCCTTTCCCCTTTTTTTCCTGACAGGGGTATTGTGGTAAAGGTCTAACGCTCTGCTGAATTTACCAGCCCCTATTTGAGTTTGTAAAAACTTTCTGCTCATTCTGGCTGCATGTATTCATTAGTTGCCTGCTTGCTTTTTTAACCTTTTGCTTTCTCAAAGATTCATCAAAATATGACATCCTACAGATGTTAAAAATTTATGTAGCTTGAATTATTTGAAATGATTATTTCTTCTGTATCAAATTCAGGATATTCTGCTGTAGCAGACAGGTCTAGGGTAGGGTTAGGTTAGGATTGGCTCTGACACTCAAGCAGGTGATCTTTTCCTGACAATATAATTGGCATTATTGTGTATCGAGTGTGCCATGGTTGCAGTATGAGTAACAACAGCAAACAATTCTTTGACCTTTTCCCCATACATTATTAATATGATCTTACTCAAAATTATATATTGTATGTGCTCTGTCTGGTCCAACTGGAAAACCTCACTCACTCAGTTTCAGTAAAGGATTTATCCTAACCAGGGTCATGGTGGATTCAGGGCCTACATCCTGGGTGAAATGCCAGGATTTATCCATTTATTTATTGTTTAGACATTTTATGTTATAGCAAGACATACCTAAATCTGTTTCAAAGTGTTACACATTTATATATGTGTGTGCATGTGTGTGTGTGTGTGTGTGTGTGTGTGTTAGAAGAAATTACCTTTTAGGAGCCAAATGAGTTTGAAGAGAATGAGGAGAAATTGATAAATTAATGCTGGGGCTGATGTTCATGCCGTTAGGAGTGAAGGGATCTCAGCAGGCAGAATTGTATGCACATATTTAATTTAAAAGAACGACAGGTCTGTCATACCTGTTGCTGCTAGGATGTACAGGCTCTGCTCTTAGTGATCTGACACACCTACACTTTGATGAATCCATCCACTTACTGTATCTGCATTCAATCAGTTCATTGCACTGCATACGAGGTGCGGCTATTAAATAATGAGACTGATGTTGTAATTCAATTTTAATGAAGAAACCTTCCATTTCAATTACTTTCCCCTTCAATATTTTCCTCTTCTGCAACGACACAGTGCTGCATTCTGCTCATCCACTGAGCACAGCAGTGCAGTAGGTCTTCTTCTGTAAGTTGTCTCACAAGCACCGTCGTTTTCTTCTACACTTCTGGAACAGACTCAAAATGAGTTTCCTTGAGTGCAGAACTTGATTTTAGGGAAAAGAAAAAAATTCGCATGGGGCTAGATTAGGTGACTAGGGAGGGTGGTCAAGTACTGTGATGTGTTTCTGGGCCAAAAACTGCTTCACTGAGAGTGCTGTGTGTGCCGGTGTGTTGTCCTGATGAAGGAGGAAACCATGTATTCACAGTTGTGGCCTCTTTCTTCGGAGTCTTTCTCGCAAGGTTTCGAGAACCTTTTTTAAGTAATAGTGTTGGTTCACTCCATCAGGAACCCAGTACTCCATAATTACATGCTTAATATCAAAGAAAACATTTAACATGGCCTTCAACTTGGACTTGCTTTGTCAAGCTTTCCTCATCTGGGGAGCAACGCCTTTTCCTGCGCACTGAATGCTGTTTTGTCTCAGGATCATACTGAGACGGGATCTGGACTGCTGCGTCTTTATTTACTAGCCACACCATGTACAGTATAGTACACTGGTATGTTGCCTTTACCTTGTACATTTGTAAAGACTAATGGACAATTTTTTGCACTGTTGCTGCAACGACTGTTCTTGAATATTCGTCATGCTGCTCTTATTGTCATTGTATATTTTCACAATCACAATCCTTTGATATATAGTATCAATACTTCTGCAATTTGCAAATTCTTTGGTCAGTTTAACATACATTTTCTAATGCTTCTGATACTTGGACACATTTTTTTAATTATATGTCAACAACATTTTCCTATTCCTTAGAAAAGAAATACAACAACTAAATAATTTTTCAAAATATATGATGACCTGAAAATGTCAACTGGACAAAAGTGAAACTTTTCCTCTTGGCAACTCAACTCCTAGCACGTAATCTACAAATGAATCCAGCACTGCAGCATTTAATCTGCCCCACTATAAACAGAAAAGTGAAAATCAGACAACAAAATGTTTTCCAGGGAGAAAACTGTGCACCATTGAATAAACACTTGAATTCAAAGCAGCACTGCCAGCTCTTCTTTCATTCTCTCATCTCACTCATCGCTTGTTCACTTAAAAGCTGCACATTACCATAAAATAGGGATGAGAAAAGAGTAAACAACACACTTTAATCAGCATTCACAAGAGAATCTTGTCCAAATGGAAAGCTCGTGGCTAAAACAGGCTGGTAGTGACTCAAGGGGGCGGTTAAATGATTAATGCGGCATGTATGCTTTTATTACAGTCACGCAGCAACCAGGAAGAGAGAGAGAGAGAGTGAGAGAGAGAGAGAGAGAGATGAAAAAAAAGAATCACTTCAGTATCACATGAGATGATTTGCAGTCTGTGGCTATGTGACATTGCTTTAACAATGACTAAAAAATTCAGATTAAAAATCAGTCAAAAACATCACAGTGATGTATTTCGTTATAATAATAATAATCAGTCCCACATTAATAATGATACGCTTTCTGTCCCTCCCCATAAAGATGAACATGTTTGTTCTAGACATGTAAGTGCTAATGGATGTTTTAAACAGGAGAGAAATTTTCAGAGAGAATGAGAAAGAGGAGTTTAATGGTTCGTAATGCCAGTGTTGATAATGGGATCTTATCAAACGTGTCACACTTTGTAGGAAATCAAAGTGCACAAACGTGAATTTGTTAAATGCCCACAGAAGGTCATAGGAAATCGAACGACCCTGGCAATTCCAGCAAAGTCTGCATGTGATTTTACAGTGACTGACAGTGTAAATGTTATATTTCTGGGATACAAATGTGGAATCCCCAATTGTGGACTCACTCTAAAAACCTTTGCTAGGTCTTAATACCTGAGCACCGGGACCACTGGGCTGTCAGTGGGGGTTTGATGGAGTAGTGCATAGGCCCTCACCTTTGTCAAGGTTCAGAAAATCTGTAGCATTTGTGCCATTCAACTTTGTGAATGTGTGAATAAACAAAAAATGTTTGTGAGATGTCGCATTTGATGCTAATTTTGTCCTTCAGTCTGATTGCTCCATCAAAACCAAGCTTGTATAAGCTTAGCAGGAGCACAACTTCTAACAAGGGGGTAAACAGATGCAGGTGACATTAAGCAGACAAAATGAAAACTACAACCGCAGTGGAAATGACTCTGGAAAGAGAAACTAAGAGCAAAAAAAAAAAATCGTGGGGAGGCGGAGAATCATGGACGTGTGTGTTACAGATAGTGTTATTTGTTTTACATTTTGTCTCTGAGCTTATCTAATTTTGGTTTGAAATTGGATTTCAGTGAATAACTCTAACAAGCCAGGTAAACAGGTGTGTGTGTGTGTGTGTGTGTGTGTGTGTGT
>JAQQZU010000012.1:6154456-6167433 GCA_030068025.1 Parauchenoglanis punctatus
AGGTAAACAGAAAGAGAGAGAGCAAGAGAGAGAGAGAGTGAGAAAGCGAGAGCGTGAGAGAGAGAGAGAGAGAGAGAATAAACACACCACTGCAGCTTGTATAAGTGTCTTTCTCCTGAAGAACTGAAGTGTCGTGTAAGTGTGGAGTGAATTTCTCCCCAGCAGTGCTCACTCAGCCACCTCACACGCTGAACCATCCAGTCCATCCACACACCACACAAGTATGAGACCGCTACATGGTGAAAAAAGTAGAAAGTTCTTAGGAAATCCAGCTAATGCAGCAACTAGATGTTCTATATCTAAATAGAATTATGCGGCACATATATTTTGCTGTGTGTTTGCTGGGAGGTGGAACTGAATTCCATGTGAAAAATCCCATGTGAAGCTAAAGACTGGCTTTTTTCAGGTTGTTCCAGTAGTTCCTCCCATTCTCCATGATGCACAAAAACACATTTTGTTATAGGAATAATGGCTGCTCTTGCGGATCAACACTTTTAATATTAACGCTAATGTTTTCAGAAATGACCAGTACTTCATCTTCTAAATCCAGGGACCAGAGCAAAACAATGAAGCTGTGATTTACTGCTCAGTGCTAGAAAAAAAAGAAAAGCCTGTAAAGCTGCCATTGTTGTTCTGTCATTATAATAATGAATAATGAATTGTGTGGCTTCCAGTTTTCAGTCGAGGCCTGTGGGAATAGGCCACAGAACTGTTTTTATTCATTTAGAGCAGATTATTTTTGGTGCTTTGAAGATATTTTAATGCTAAATATGTGTGTTTGTGGGAGAGAGCAAAAGAAGGATGTAAAATCATTCCTGTGGATTGTGTCCTAAGGGACTGTTTAGTTGGAAATGATTTTCCAACTCTGGTCGAAAAGTTTGGTGAGTTTGAAAATGTCCCATTTTACCCATGATTCTGTGCCACTCTCAACTCGAGCCTGTAGTCAGGCTTGGCCTAGTTTATCACAAGCAGACGCAACTTGATTCACTTGCTTATTCTCTCAATTTCTTTCAATCCATCTTGCTCCCTCTCTTTCACGCTGACCCTCTCTCTTTTGCTTTCACTTTTGTTATAGTTTTCATGGTGCTCTGAAACACACTTTGGCAGCTAATAAATATTCAGTTTAACTGCGTGTCCATGACCCGAGATGCCACTGTTTTCGGCTCTAAATGCATAGCTTTATGAAATGTCTCAGCTAGAGCTATTTGCATTTGCTCTGTCAGAAAGATAAAAAATAAATAAATAGCATCTGGCCAGCAAATCAAATATCTTATTAGGCTACCAGCTTCTCTGTGCACGTTTGTCTGTCTGTCTCTTCCATTAGGGGAAAGAAATGAGACCGAGTCCAGTGATAAGAAATAAATAAACAGTATTTCTTTTCCCTCAGTAATTTCAGTGTTGTTGTAAAAAGCAGCAGTTTGATCTAAAGGCTTGGTGTGTGTAAGCCATCAAATTTAAGCCTTAAGTGCAGCAGAAGGAACAAACACACACACAATAATTATGTTTACTGCGTGCATCCAGTTGTAGTTTGTGTGTGACTCTGTGCATGTGGCCATGTTACTACAATGATATGAAAAGGAAATTAATATTTTGAAATTGTGCCAACATTTAGCTGGATTCAAAGGACTTTTAAATTGGGTTTAAAGTGCAGTTTTTGATGTTGTGCGTGGATATTTGTTGGTTGTGTAAGTATTCACCCTCTTTCAGTTACTACTTGATAAAAGTTCCTTAAGCTGCAATTAGAGCTGCAAGTCTTCTGGGATGTGTCAGTTTTGCATTCTGATATTTTTGTCCATTCTTCCTGTCAAAACTGCACAAGCTTTGACATATTGGATGGAGTCCATTCAAATCTTGCCACAGATACAGATTGTCATACAGATTGAGGTCTGAGCTTTGACTGGGCCCTTTGAACACATTCTTAGTTCTTAGCAGTATCATTGTCCTGTTGGAAGGTGAAACTCCGTCCCAGTTTCATGGCTCTTGTAGACCGGAACAGGTTTTCTTCTGAAATTTCCATATATTTGGCTTCCATCTATCTTCCCTTCAACCCTGACCAGTTTCTTTGTTGAAAGGAATATGAAAGGAAAGGATGAAAAGCATCTGCCAGTAAGATGCATCCACCACCATGTTTCATTGTAGATATGGTGTTATTAGGATGGTAAGTACTGTTGCGTTCTGCCAAATGTATTGACACTTGGTGCCAAAACAATAAAAAAAATGATTTTGGTCTCATCGGACGAGAGACGCTTTTTTTCCACATTTGCCTTTTGGTAAAGTCCAAACAGGATTTCATATGGCTCATCACTTTCCCATAAAGCCCAGATTTGTGGAATGTCTAGGCTATCGTTGCTGATTTGATTAATTCCTGTTTCACCCAATCACTGACTTGGCAGAGTCAAATGTTCAAATTTTGTAATATATTTTAACAACCAAACCCTGAATTATACTTTTCCAATACTTTGTCCAAGATTTGTTTGTAAACCACCTTGGTATGAATCTCTGAGGCCAGGGAATACCTGCAATCATGACTTGCAATCTTGCAATTGCATTGTATGCAAAAGTTTGAAAGAAAAAGTGAAAAAGGTAAACATAATTTCTGCAGCAAACTGTTTAAAAATATTTTTTTTCTGCAAATGTTAATGCACAGTTACTTTAAATTTGATTAACTGAAAAAAAATCATTGTTGCATGTGCAAAAGTCTGGAAACCCTGCTAAGTCAGTACTTAGGAACACTCCATTTGGTAGATATCACAACGGTGTAGCTAGCTATTTAGGAATCGGTGCACTGCAAGTTCCAAAAAACTTCAGCTTCCATTTCTTGAAGTAGACTATGGTGGATTTTGAGATCTGTTTTCAATCATTGTCTTGTTGTTGATTTTTTTCACTTCAAAAATCAGCCAAGTGTGCGATTTGGCCAGAGGTGCCCAGACTTTTGCATAAAACTGTATATTGATTTTCCATAGTATTATGGGCTATTTTGTGTACATTCGTGACATATTAATAGCAATCCACTTTGGCAACCTGGTTGTAATACTGAAAAATGTAGGAAATGGGGGTGAATAATTATACAAGGCACTGTACAGTAGATTTGATCATGGACTTACTCATACTCATCCTGTCTGCATGTGTTTTGTGCTTGGTGATGTAACTCTTTGTGAAACTTAAGATAGCTGAAATCAGCACATAAACTAAATGAAGGTGGTAAAATTACCTGTAATGACGATCCAGTATGATTAATTTATCTTGTTTTTTTCCTCACAGCTGACTTGTTTTGTTTCTCTGTAGAATAATAAAAGAAGGTAAGAAAATATTGTGCATAAGGTATGAAAATCTTCCAATCACAGGGGGAATCTCCTTCTCATATGCTATTGATCTTAAGCTGTGCTGTACATCCAGCCAATCAATGAGAATGTGCGTGTGCGAGAAAGAGAGAACATGTGCGTGTTTGTGTGTGTGTGTGTGTGTGTGTGTGTGTGTGTGTGAGAGAGAGAGAGAGAGAGAGAGAGAGAGAACAAATCAAAAAAGATAGGGTTGGATTTGAGTGTAATTCATTTTTACTAATGTTTTCTTTAAGCCTTGGCTGAATTAAATGTCATTTATAGACAGACAGACAACACACACACACACACACACACACTTTTTGACAAATTTAAATAAGACAGGTTATGTAATGAGGGCCAAGGAAACAAAATTGCTTGCACATATAGCCATTACTTAATTCTGTTCAGGTCTTCCCATAATAAAAAATATCTCTTTAACTGAACTTCATTCTGTGTGTGTGTGTGTGTGTGTGTGTGTGTGTGTGTGCCTGTGGGTGTTTGTGTGTGTTCACAGTATGTGTATAAGGAGGTGGCACAGAGGAAGACAGTGATGGACGCTGACAAAGACCTAGACACTAAGATGTAGACAGTGTAATTGTTTAGCCTGAGTGTCTGACTTTTACAGCTCTCTTGATAACCTGAGAAAGATTAGAAAAGTTTGTCTTAGTTTTAGCAAAGATTTTCATTTCTGTTTCATGTTTTGGCAGCAGAGAGGCTATTTTTATTTGTTGTCTGCCTAGAGATAAATGAGTGTCTAAAGTGTAGCACAGATAGGACAGGGCAGTATGGAGAGAGTAGTGTAGATAACACATGTGTAATATCTTTTGCTTTGTTTTGTTTTTCAAGGTGAGAAAATTATAGATTTTTACTAGTGATTTTTATAAACAAATGCTACCCCTTATGTGCGGTTTGGGTCGAAATAGTCTATTCATAGTTAAACACTGGAAAATTGTATTTTTTTTTTATGAAGACACTTTTTTGCCTGTTCTTGAAAGTGATACATTTGTGACCCGCGCAGGATGTACCCTGCCTCTCGCCCGAAATCAATAGGGATTGGCTCCAGCTTCCCAACGACCCTGATGGATAAACAGTATAGATGGATGGATGGATGGATTATTACTTTGACAACATGAAATAATATTTTTCTTATTTGCATTTCCACCTGTGTGCATACACCAAAATGGAAAAGAAATACAGTAAATCTGAAACAGTAATTTAAACCAACACCTGAAAGAGTTACTCCTTGTGGAACTTTGGTGGTTTCATACATTGCTTAGGGATTATGAAGAAAGTATGATTAGGCAGCTCAAGGTCCTTATGCCCAGAGAGCACGTTATACAATGACAACTGGGAGGTCAATTTTTCAACAGGGCATAAAGGGAACCCAGTACAGAGCAGACATGTGCTTCAGTGAAGTGAAGATGTACTATTTTTCGAGATATCTGGTATGATTGCATACATCTTTAAGTGCCGTCTCCTTTCTCACTCGCCTCTTTGCTACTCTGTCCTGCCTGCTGACTGTCATTCTGACCTCCATCTGTTTCCTTAATACAACAGCACATAAATGTAAAACTCACCATCGTCCCTACTATCCTGCTCAGTATTAAGCCTGCATGACAACCACACACAATACAGGCTGCATTATCATCTCTAATCCTAATTCTCTCGGATATCTCCTCTCCTCTTCCTCATGCTGACTGTGTGAATGAAATCTAATCTGAGGTCAATAATGTGGTCATAATTTCAACAAATGCAACTACTCAGCCTTCAGCACACATGGATTTTAATATTGTATGCCCAACCAGGTAAAACTTCTGTATTTCTGAGTGAAAACAAAGGGGGTGCTTACTATAAAAGCTAATATCAAAAAGACTAAACCACCACAGCCACACAAAAGACTATTAAAATTAAACAAAAAACTCTATATTGATGTGAAAAAGTATCTCAAGCCAACACGGCAATGAAACGCCATGCTATCAGCTAACATTAATTTAAGGCAAAAGTTAGAAACTAACATTAGCGCTTATTCGTAGACAGCTGACACAAACTTTAGACACTTGGATGGTAGAAAGTAAGGTGTAGCAAGCTAGATATCTAGGCTACTTACATTAACCTAGAGGTGTCACCATTAGCTTGCACGACACACGGAAGCATATACTTTAATGAGGATGCGAGCCACTAATGCCAAGGTTAAGAAATGGTATTGTCAACTTTATGGGGTGTCTGAAATCATATTACAAGATTCTTCCAGGTATGAATATTGATCATATATTGTAATATTTACAGTTACAGATAGAAAGGATATATAAATGTTTTGACCCCCTTGAACTGTTGTTTTGTTTTACCTCTTTTGAACAGGTCCAAATCTTAATTAGGATGGTCAGACCCACCCTCCCAATCTCCTCCCCCCTAATTCGAACCCTGACTATGGCTCTTATTGTTCATTAAAAAGTACAATTGTATTACATGAAATGACCAGATGTGCAGTAGCACTTTTATTTCTACATCTTTCATGGTATGATTGATCAAAAAATTGGTTTCAAACCACTCAGATGAGTTCTAAAAAGCTATCTTATTTAATGAAGCTGCAGAAAACAGGCTTAAACATCTTAATTCAAAACTTGGGCATTAACATGAATTGGTTGTGAGTTTTCTGCTATAATAGCGTCCACTGTTCAGGGAAGGTTTTCCACTTGATTTTGCAGTGTGGCCATGGGGATTTGTGCTCATTCAGGCACAAGGTTATTGAGGTCAGGTACTGATGCTGAGCAAAAAGGCTTAGCGTGCAGTCAGCATTCCAGTTCATCCCAAAGGTGTTCAGTGGGGTCCACTCCATCCTTGTCAAACCATGTCTTCATGGACCTCATTTTTGTGCACAGGGACATTGTCATGCATGAACATGTTTTGACCTTTTAGTTCCAATGAAGAGAAAATGTATTGCATATAAAGACATTCTAAACAACTGTGTGCTTCCAACTTTGTGGCAACAGTTTGGGGAAGAGCCACCTATAGGTTTGATGGTTGGGTGTGCAAAAAGTTTTGGTTATAGAGTGCATATGGAAAGTACATTAAAACTAAGAACTTTGAAACTCTAATGTGAAATAAATGGGATTTTCTGAAACTTTTCTGTGAAAAATGTGAAAAATGCATGTGACTCTGCAGAAGAAACTATGCTTTTAAAATCAGAATCATGGACGACATGCTGAGAAGTGAGTGACAGTCATTATTTAGAGGCACTCAGCAACTCATTGCTCATATTCAAGGGGTCTCAACTGAGAGATAAATATGGACACACAAGCACACGCACACAAGTTTGTTTTTTATGTCTTAGTGGGGACCTCCCATTAATTTCTATAGACATAACCCTAACTATGACAACCCTAACCCTTACCCAGCACCAACATCAGCCATAAGTAACCAAAAAACAACAAGACTTTTAGCAATTTTAGCTTTTTGATTGTATTCACAGATTTTTTGTAAAATTGAGTTTTCCCTTGTTGGTACCGGAAAAATGTCCCCACAAGGTAAAATGTAATATATGTAATATAAACCTGGCACACACAACACACACACGCACACATTTGAGGTGAGTAACAGATCTAAGTGACCTTCGGAGTTACAGGGTCATATCAGCCTTCTATATCCTGAAAGGAACATGCTTTTATCAAACACACAATCCCATATGAATCCCTCTAACAGTTGGATGAATCTGACCTCGAGCCACCCTTGGGAATCTTCAGGCTGTTCTCTCTGACACTGACTGAGACAGAGATAGAATCAAGGGAAACGTGTGCTGGAGGAGGATTGAAGGGGTCAGGGAGAGTTCCTGCTACTTTCTTATCAGTTACTCAACAGAGACATTATCCAAAACTGCAGTGAAAGACAACACAACAGCAGCTGCATACATACATACATGCACAAACCACAGTTCAATGTATTTTTTCAGTATCACCCGTGTGTGTGTGTGTGTGTGTCTGTGTGTGTGCGTTTGTACAAGTGAAAGTCTGAATATATATATATATATATATATATATATATATATATATATATTATTATAGTACATTTTCTTTCTAGGAATAACAAATTTTTCTCTCATTGTTCCTTACCATAGCCTAAGTCTCAAGACTTCAAGCCTTTTTCTCTCTGGTGGGGAGAAAATTGGTCCCATCATAGAGTTCCTCATTATAGAAAATCTATTTAATGAGCTGATAAAGTGTAGTTTTTTTAATCAAGGACAGCTATGTGTGGGTTCCGTTACTTTATTAGCCACTGATAAAAAAATAAATAAATAAATAAAAAAAGAATAACAGTTTGCCTGTTCATAATGCGCTTTTATGCAAAATTAATTACTGTATTGTGGTAAATTTTGGAAGTAGAATTCAGCCAGTTTAATTAGGATGCATTAAAACCTAGCAGTAAAACACATCATGTCTCTTTGACGACTGGTAAACGTTATTACACACAGAGATGCACACCCTTGATGCATCTTTTTGAGTTGAATATGAGAGAAAAACATGCAATGCAACCAAAGAGAATTTATGGTTCTTTGAATGTGGGCTTTGAAAGCCTACTGAATCATACATACCTGGAACCACCTGTGAAACAGCTAATGAGGAGGTTCTGAATTATGTAACTGTGGTTCCATACCTGAATTGTCACCTGATTGTCCTCTCAGTCCATTCTACTTTCTTTCATTTCAGACCAGAAGACCAGGGTGTTTTACTTCAGAACTAGTGAAGGATATATACTGAAGTCATCATGAAAGTTTGCAACACATTGCCAGACAGACAGTATTCATACATAATGCTGATACCATACTTTATTAAGAGTGAGAATCATCCAAGCATTGATGTTGCTCTTTATTGAGGATGAGAATTCCACAAACTCACCACAGGGCACGTTGGCTGCAATGAAGCAACATTCAATCTGAAAAATATGGCAAAGGCAGATGGCAAGCTCCACATCGCTGCTTAGTGCTGCCAGGAGGTAGCAACAGTGCATGTCAAATGGCATTTAAAGGAAAAAGCTGGCTCTTGGTCTGCATACAAGTGTGCTTGCACAATCACTTTCTTTATCCAAAACGCTAACCTGTCTATCGATAGCATAGCCCCTTTATGGTCCTTCCCACAGCACACAAACAGCTGGTCATGTATCATTCCTTGGTTCCACGTATCATTGTGACTGAATCATAAATGTATATTTGATGTACTGCAGAGTTTGAGGAAAAAATACCTTGGATAAAGGTTGTATATACAACCTCTTTATTATTGCTAAAGGTAGGAGTTGGTTTGAGCTGTCTTTTCCATAACTAGAGGGGGATTAGACATGGTTGTCCGACTATAGCGATTCAGCCACTCTTAACTAATCTGCGAAAAAATGCACAGGTGAACAAGTTACTGGTGGACATTTCTTTGAGAGTTATGTCATTTCATTTACACATAGCCCAAAGGGTTTTATATGAAGAACACCTCATCTGGACTGACACAACATGTGAGATGTGGTATGAGCTAGGGCAAAGTTGAAAAAGTATGTTTTAATGGCATTAGAATGAACTAATTAATAATCTTTTCCTGAGTTCTATAGATGTCTTCTCAGCCAATCTGAGACTCAAACAACTGCCAATAAGATGATCAAAGTTTGGACACCTTACCTCCTCATGTAACATTGAACTTGATAAGGTCAGCTCGTCAAAGGTCAAATGGAAAAAGTGCATAGAGAGGCAATACATTTTCTCCCATCACTCTGTTGGGCCTGTCTTCTGAATGAACCTTTTTTTAGTGCTTGGACAGATGGACAAGGATATGTTTTTCTTTCATTAAATGTAACTGCCGCTGCAGGGGACAGGCATAAGGGACAGCTTTTGTTTTTCCTCCACACATTCCAATTGACAAGTGACAGCTAAACCTTCACTAGACAATTGTAAATGGGGCAATAGGTATAACCGGCATATGGCACATCTCGATACAAGTATTAAAGTAGTCTGGCCTAATCAGAACATCATTTTTGGCTTTATTGTGCTGTGTCTAGTGCAACTCTTCTCGTCTATTTTTTAATAAGTTGGCTTTGGCAATATTAGGGAAGGTTTTTCAACACAACTCTGCATTTTAGGGCCTTTTTTGTGCTTATCCTTAGGGATAGGAAAACCGGACATATGAAAAAAAAATGCATTCATAGACAGATTTGGTCAGAATTTGGAAAGGTTACACGAACCCATACCATGTTTTGAGAATGTTATGTGTAATAATAATGTAATATGCATTCCTAAAGCATGACTGTGTGATTGTTTAAAAGTCAACTATGTAGGATTTGGTTGATTGCAACCAAATGAATGCCCCTTCTTTACCCATCCCTTTCCAAGCATGTATTAGAATGTATTCCTGTTGTATACGTCCAATACTTATATTCATGCTCCCTTGCTTTCTGCTGTGCTAAATAGTAAGTATGATCCTCCACTTTTCAAAATTTGGGTTCTCAAACTTCTTAGCCGGCACCAGAAACATTGAGTCCTCTTCTTCTTTGCCTTCCATTCTTCTTCTTAATCTTCCTTCTGGATTCATGCTGCCACTTATAAAAATGCAAATTGCAGAACGCACTCTTTAGTGCCTTTAGTACCGTTTTGGGCACTGTAGAAGTGCAACTTATAGAGGCTCTGTGAAAGAAGACCTGCTCCTTATGCAGATATAAAGGGCTCAACAATTTGTAGTTACAGGTTCTTATACATTTATGAAAATATTTATGAATACTATATTCTATTTCTGCTAATAGATCCCACTAAATCCTACATAATGGACCTTTACCATAATTCCCTTTGTTTAATGTTTGAACCCAATAAATTTCTCCACACTCTGACACTACCTGTTGTTTCTCAGAATGGATTTTTAGGGTAATTTCCTAAAGCACAAACAACATATCCATTACGCAGGGATATTGAAGCTGGGTGCAGCAAGCAAGTTCCTCTCAGTGCAGGGCTATTTTGGCTCGACTTAGGCTACACAAACCTTAAATGGATGCTTTTTTTCTGATTCCTAATAAAAAAAACTTGACTTCATTCCAGAATTGTGTCTTGTTCCTCACATATATTGTTCTGTTTCGTGATTTCTGGCTGAACGCTCTCTTGTTCTTGATAGCTCTCTGAACAGAACTCTGTCTGATTGTCCCCAGTGCTTGGACATGCTGCTAGTGAAGCATGTCTCAAAATAAAATCCCACTTCCTGCATTCACTAGCATGACTTTTTGGTTGAGTGTCTTTGAGTGCATGTGCAAGCTATCTGTATGCCAGTATGCTGGTTGATTCTGACTGAAGTCTGTTTCCTTGGAAACACACTCTGAACCAAGGAAGTGGAGCGATACACATTCAGTGCGGTCAGCAGCCATGCACAACCTACACTCATACACACACAAACTCAGATACAATTCAACCGCAACTAGGCGTAAGGTTCCCAGAGTGTGTTTTTTTGCAGTGAAACCATCTAAAATAACTGACAGATTGACTGTCTAATGTGTACTTCTGATCTTACATCTACACCCATGCTGTTTATCCTGACACTCAGAAATCCAGGATGAATTATTTTCTAACCTGATATATTTGGCTTTTTATCCAGTGTGATCACAAACTGTTTCATTGCCCACTGGTGTTCCTAAGTTTGTGTCCAAGCATCACTCATAAACAAATAGTCAAGCTTAGTTTATTAGTTCCCTCTCAGCATTTACATTTCTCACACCTATACCTGCTTTACTTTCATATGTTGGGAAATAAATGCTCATCGAAATTGTTACATATGATGCCTGCAAAAGATATGAAGGCACTTATACATGTTCAAATTGATTTTTTTGTTTTATATTGGTGTTTTCCGAGTTTCTACCATCTGGCCAATTTTTGAAATCAATATACATGTATGCTTAGATTATCCTATGTATCCTATACCATAAGTGTGTTTCATATCCTCTGCAGAAATCTGTCTATAGCATGGAAACAGAGCTGGATCATTGTGCAAAGCCATTTATGTGACAAAGAGAAATTATATACGAATCCAAAACATTTAAGGCAGGCAATAAGCCAAAACACAATAAACTTACATAAATGTTTGGCATGGCAAGAAACTAAGAACTTGAGCTGATTAAATACTTAAAAAAGGAAGTGAACAGGAAGCAGTAGTTAGATGCACACTAGAACTCTGATGACTATGACCTCTGTTGGCTGGGAGGGCAGATGTCCTCAAAAAGTTTGTTATGAATATTTTTCTGGTGGCTAATAGCCGTAGTTACTAGAGTGTAGAATATTTGCTCTATTATCGCCAATGATACTTGATTATAGTATTTACCGCAACAGAGTAAATGGACTTATAACAATGGTGTATATCTGCCTATTGACAAAAGCCAGTCCAAGCAGAAGTGTTTCTGAAGTGTTTTTAGATGTGTGTATGACGCATAATCCACTGAGCCAGAGTTTCAGTCCACACTGAGTGTATGCGCCATATTTCTTATGCATAAAAACATGTTCCCACTTGTGTTGTCTTGTTGTGTTTTTTTTTTTAACCTTGCATGCTTATATGCAGCTCCGTATTAAAATCAGTTTATTATGAATTATTAAAATTATGATCTGCAATGACCTTGTTGTGTTGTGCAGTGTGTAGTTGCCTAGCAAAGTAACAGTATTCATGGGTGTCATGCACATGCTGTTTATTTACAGTCTCATGTCTCATGTCATGTTTTTATGTGAACTAGGGTTGTTCTACTGTCCTTGTGTTTTTGTGGACCAAATGTTACCATGATGCTGGGAATATGCAACAGTTTTGAGCTTGTGTTGATATTTGCATTTATTATGTGAAAATAAACAAACAGCTAGTTGCTTTTGTTTGCTGAGGTTAGGGGTAGGGGTAGATATCGCATTATTCAGCTGCAGTAATGCACAACTCAGTGGAAATATCCACCAAATGTTACACACGTGTGTGTGTGTGTGAAACCAAAGGCAAAAGACCCAGGTGCCTAATCTGGCATCATCCTCCGGGTCATGGACATGAACCTCCATCAATCTCTCACTGTCAGTATCCTCCTGTCTCACACTCTCCAGTTTTGCTCTCCATCCTTCTTTTCTTCTCTGTGACATTTCTATCTCTCCTGTCTTCACCTCTCCTTCCCTCCTGTCTTCCTCCTGAATCATTTTCACATGTTATAAAAGGGCAAAAACTTTTTCTTTTTTAGTTTCATTTCACATAAGATTTCTGTTGCTCTTTTTGATCCACATAGTTAAGCAGACATGATTATCATTTTATACCCTTTTTCAGGCCTGTGTTTTGGACATACACCCTCACTCTATATTAGCCGCATAAATGTAGTACAAGGTAATAAAAAAAAATAGATGTAAAATGAAATAGAGGAGGAAATAGCTTCTTAATGACCCACTGTAAGACATAACAGATAAAACCATCAGATGTGAAAAGAAACCACATTAAAAAGATTGAAGGCTATAATAATATACCCTTCATTTCATTAATGCTTTCATGTGCAATGTGTTTTAATAGAAATAAATGTAGGCTTTGGATACAGGCATAACAAAAGCACAAAATCAGAGAGAACAAGTTGAACAGGCAAACAAATGAGGAGGTGAGGACCTGAAAGACAGACTGATGAAAGAGCGCGCCTGCAAACTACTTCACT
>JAQQZU010000012.1:6167533-6177543 GCA_030068025.1 Parauchenoglanis punctatus
ATGTCTTTGGACTGTGGGAGGAAAACGGAGCACCCGGAGGACACCCATGCATGCACGGGGAGAACATAGACCCTGGGCGACCCGGGGATCGAACCCAGGACCTTCATGCTGTGAGGCTTACTTTTGTTACAGTAAGGAATGAACTATAGGCTAAATACCAGATATGGACAATGTCAAAACAGTTTGGTCAAATGTGGAAGGACATGAAAGTGATGTTAGAAACTTAACACAAATCCTATGTTTTACAGTCTTTGATTCTTTGTGTAATGCAGAAACAAGCAAATTGTTCATGAATCTAGCTAGAGTCTGGCATCAAGAGCATCAAGATGGTGATGGAGTACACCATCAGCCAAGCATTTATAATGACATTTAATATCACTTAAACACAAAGAAATAACCTGCCAAAAAGCAAAAAGGTCAAGCACAGTCTTTCGGCGGAATTTGTGAAGCACAAAATCAGTCGACCAAATTATTACGGACTACAAACAATAATGGATTAAAGTGTAAGTGTGCTGCACCTCAGAGTGGAGTCATGTGACTTTAGCTGGAGGTGGAAATGTCATTTCCAGCTCTCTTTGAGCAGAATTAACCAGTGGCTCAGAAAAGCCATTAAGAATAACATTATTGGCTCTGCTGCCTGTTCAAAACTTAAACTAAATGAAATACAGCAAGTACATTTCCTAAGGAAACAAGGAAACCTTCATGACTAATGTGAATGGTCATGCTCCTTCAGTTTTCAACAGAATGTCATAAAAAATATGCAAATAAAGATTCGTTTACCTTTTTTAAGCTCAATCCTTTGGTGCAAAACATCTTCACTAAAAGCACAAAATTAACCTCCTGCTTTTTAGAGGAACGTTTGAAAAGTGCACGGGATTTATTGGCTTCACACTACACTCCCATCTGTTGGATGGAAACGCTGCTCTTCTTCAAATGCAAAGTATTCTCAACTAAGTCTTTCTTCATTCATCTCTGTATGGAGCGGGAATGTTTATAGTTACAACAGTTCAGGGTGACCCACTCCAAATGCAGAAGAGTTTAAAAGGATGCCCCAGACACATTTTCTATGCATATTTTATTTTTGAAAGCTTGTAATAGATGTCATTTTGCTTTTAGCTAATTAAACTTAGCAGAGATTGGTGACCTATTTGCTTACTAAGATCTATTTATGTTTCTTTTTGCTAAAGCTGGTGTGATTCTCACATATTTATTATAGTGTCACACCCAAGCTGGTCAGCTACATATAAAATTAAAAGCAAGGAAGATAGCTTGTTAAATGAGACATATTTATGACAGTTAACGATAGTTAGGTTCCTCAGTTCTAGTGTTTCATGCTGTCCAGAATATAGCCTGATTCATTGTTTTCATGAATGTTGTTCATCTTAACTATGGCTTTAAGAGCTTTACATTGTATATTCTTGTCTTCTACATCTTTCTCGCTGGTCTCTGTTATGTTTCCACCTGATGTAAAAAGACTGTGCATGCCAGATTTGATCATCTCTTTGCACTCTAACTTGTAAGACTCATTAACTATCTAATTGCAATTCAAGGAAAGTCAAAACAGTAGCATTTAGGGAGGAAGTTGTCAGTTTACTTGTCTGAATTAGTATTAATTTAGTCTTGGTTTACAGTTTGTGAGGGTGCTTGTGCATTTATATGCAAAGCTTGGCCTTTGGACAGCTACTTGTAATGTTAGCTCACATTAATCAGCCCAAAATATGACCTACCCACTGGGAACTCTCCCAAGCCTTCCTATTACTACTCGAGCATTGATCTCCACTAATTTCCATTCAGGTCCACTCATCTCTGTTCAACTTTAATCACCTGCCTTCATGTTCATTTATTACCTCTCCATTCAGACTCATTTATCTGAACTCATATCCATTTATCTCCACCCATCTTCAATAATCTCCTTTTATTTCCACTCATCTCCATTTACTCCCATTCATATCAACTTACCTCAATTAATCTCCACTCATCCCAAATAATATTCACTCATCTCCACTCCATCATTGTTTATCTTTAATCACCCCCATTCATCTCCATTCATCTCCTCTCATCTCCATTCATCCCTGCTCAATTTCACTCATGTCCATTTATCTGCATTCCTATCCACTCATCACCACACATCTCCATTCACCTCCATTTATCACCACTCACCCTAATCATCTCCATTCTTCTTCACTAATCTCCATTGATCCATTCCTGCCCTCTTATATCCATTCAACTACACTCATATTCACCCATCTCCAATAAGCTCCACCTTTCTCCATTCATCTGCATTCACCTCCACTCATCTCTGTTCCTCTCAACTGATCCCCACTCATTTCCATTAATCCCAAGGCTTACATTGCTGAAAATTGAAAGCAATCCCAGCTGCACTACAGCCATGGATAGGGCTACATTCTCATTAATGTCAAGATAGTAGCTTTATAACAATCAAATTTCACAATGTGTTTTTAGGCCAGAATGGAGCAGATCTTTCCTCTATTGGTTCAAGACTGGAGGAGAAGCTGTTTGTCGGTGCCAGGATGCTGCAGTCACTGTCCTAATTAAAGAAGACTGACTAGAAGAAGGTAGAAAGTCATGATGAAAGACAAAAGGCTGTTTTGCAGCAGTAATTCCCAGAGTGACCGGGTCCTCCTCTCCAGCAGAACTGGCAAACAAGCTGGGAATTAAGAGATTACTTTTTTCAACCTAAAGAAGCATTTTGTAAACCTACTTTACTGTGTGAGAAGGTGGGGAAGGCATATTGCACCACTTTACCCTTGTAAAGGCACAACTGAGTCATCCTGCTCTGAGCAACAACTCATTACATAGCACTGATAAGATCACCTCCTTTTCAGACCTATTACAACAATATGAGACGAGCTGGAGTGATGCTCTTTTTTTTGTCTTGTTATGGTTACTGAATACGAAACAACAGTATTGATAGATCACATGACAGATGAGGATGTAGACTTAGCCAGCACTGATAATCAGGAGTGACTCTTCTGGCTCTCTCTCGTAGAGACATGAGGACATCCCAGATCCTTCTGTAGGACTTCACGTCTTTTTCACTCCACCAGCAATTACTGATGAAGCTTTGAGAGCTAAAGCTAGCTGTCAGAGCTGATTATACACACAAAGTTGCTTTCTTTCTCTGATTCTTTTCCGCTTCCTGATAATCTGCCACTTGAAAATACACTTCAGATATTAAACACAGTGCAGCCTTGAATGTGGTATTATATGAAAAACCGAGGCTAATGACAAATGACTGCATACTGAGTGAAAGCCAATTGTTGTTCAGTAGTGGAGAAACAGTTCTTACTCTCTCTCTGTGTGTGTGTGTGTGTGTGTGTGTGTGTGTGTGTGTGTGTGTGTGTTTGTAGGTGTTTCTGAATGTGTGATTGTGTAGCAATTAAGGACAACTAATCTCATTTCAGATATACTGCTTATAATTTTCCACTGTGAATAAAAGTGCAGATGTGTTATAATTACAGCTTAAATGAAGCACGAAGGCTAAAAGAGAGCTTTTTTTTCCCCAAAGAAAAAACTGCACTCGTGTGGGAGCGTAACTGAGTCATACACACAATGTGTATATGATTAGAAGTGTGTATGTGTTCATTAGTCTGTCTGTGCTGTTGTTGGGTTTGATGGGAAGGTGTGTGTTGGTGTGTGGTGGGAGGCGAGCAACCACAGTGCAGAGATCAAGCAGCAATGAGCGATTCTCTGTCTCTCTCTCTCTCTCTCTCTCTCTATCTATCTCTCTTTCTATCCCTGTAGCCATGAGCCACTGTAATTCCAGAGATACTTTATCACTTCTTTTCCACTTTACCTCCAGAGACACATCCCTATCCACCTCTCTAAATCTCGTTAAAGACATTTTACCGTTAATTAGCCAAAAGTCCACCCACACATATTTCAACCTGTTTTATTAGACTGACCTCCAGTTTCCTTCAGTGACTGTTTAGGATTTCATCACTCTTCAGTGAGGCACTTCACCTCTAGCTTCTGCTAATGTGAAACTTTTGATTTCCCTGATGCATTCTGGGAGATGTAGTTCTGAAATTGAGCTGTAGTAGGGAAATGGAACTTGATAGAATACAATAAAGGTCGATTTACTGCGGTTGTTCAGCTTCAGTTGTCAGGAATCGATTTCCAACACCTTATATGAAATGTGCTGTGATGCTAGATGTGTGTGAGAGTGCATGTGAAATGCTCTGTTATCTTTTAAAAGTGCCATTATGTAGCACTGCAAATGGCACTTAAATTGAAGTGGTCTCAATCTGTAATAGGCAGGGCTTTGTTACAGTAAAACTGCATATCTGCCTCTTTTGTCCACATCTGCTAATTTCTCTCCAACTGGGGTGCATAATGACAATGCTAATTAACCGAATTATGCTAATTGCTTTAATATCTGGTGCAGTCATCTTGAAGTTGTCATGGTAACTGGGTATAGTATACTTGGATTATGTCCTTTTAGGACCCTCCACCAAATACTCTCCACTTCCAGACAACCCACCACACACAATATCTCTCATAGTGTAGTATTTTATGACATGTAATAATCATCCATCATAACTTTATTTTGCAATGATATTCTGACTTGACCTTTTTAAAATGATATGTGTTTATTTTTACGTTGGCTAATATTTTACTACATTTTCCACAATCCATTCTGACTATGTATTGACAGTGGTGCCAATAGTATTTGGCTTTCACTTCCTCTCTATGTAAAGTGAATGCAGATGCAGCTAAATAAAGCTATGCAGAAATGCTTCATGCTGCATTTGACTTACCTTGGAATTGGGAAGATGTAATTTGAAATTATGTCATTTTTTGACTTTCGTGTGCTCAAGCTACATAGTGGGGGGAAAACACGGACATCTCCATGTTCCTCTCTGTTAGCAACAAACTAGCCAGCTAACTGTCATGAGTTTGTTCATGGGTATGATGTATATTTTCCTCCTCAAAACAGCAAATTGTAAAGTCAATGTTATTGATTTAACAACCTAATATTTCTGAATGTCTTGATATAAAGCAAATATTAGTATACATGGTATGACTCATTTAGAAGTAAAGAAGTGCTGCTTTGTTTACTGTTGATCCTGTGAGCAGCCATGTTGATTTGCTGTCACTTGCTGAACTTGGGGTTGAGGAGACCACCTTGAGTTTCTGTGTGGGCATTCTGAACTGTTTTGGGGGGTTTTTCTAGTCAGAGCTTTGAAATTCCAAGTTTTAGTCAAATGCATCATTAGTCCTTTAGCATGTGTAACACTGCTCAAACAGATCCGTTTCCAAAAATGTATTTGAACACACAGTATTATCAGATAAACCTATTTACATAGGCTTGTGGCATTAGTTTATTAATAAACTGCTAGCCTTGTACTGAGCCATCTGTTTTCTTAACCAGCTTTTTTGTGATGGGGAGAAGGATGATCTGCTAGTATAGCTGTATAGATAGTATATATAGATAGTATAGCTGCAATGAAATACATACGGACTATATTTGTAAATGTCAGTAAGGTTTCAACTATCAAGAAAGTCAAAAAAAGGGTCCTGGATAATCAAGCTGCTTGTTTTCTCTCTTTAAAGCTTCAAGTCTATAAACATTCCTAAACTTAAACCGAATAACAACAGTGATATCCATCAGGAAGGTGACATAATGTCCTCTTTTAGGGAACTTTGTTGAGAGCAACATCTTTCACCCTTGTCAACTTATGTCCTGAAAGCTTGTTTCCAGTTAATGGCGAACATGTCCCTTGAAATCCTACTACATTTTTTACCTGGAACTGCTTTCTGTCCCGACACTGCACAAACAGGCAATTTATTTGTTTTATTCTGTAATGAAATGTGAAATAGTAATTATGCAGCAGAGAAACAGAGAAAGAGGGCAGCGCTGTTAGAGCTGTAAATCCTAAATAGTGATTAGGGTCTCTCTTTCTCTCTCTCTCTCTCACTCTCTCCTTTTTTTCCATTCCTCACTCTTTATCCCTACAGGTATGCAGGGAATGAGAGAACAGCTCTTTCATTATTATTACATCAAAGCTGCTTGACATTAACACCAATTATTCTGAGTGTGTATGTGTGTGTGCATGTGTGTAAGGCAGAAAAAGAAGGAATGATGATTTTGTGCCTGAGGAGCCAAGGAGAAACAAATACAATGAGAAAGCTCATGTATTTGATGGGAGAAAAAAGTTTGTTTCCCAACTCCACTGACGTAAAGAGAATGTTTAGATAGGTTGCATCAGTTCTGGGTAACTGTGAGTGATGGAAAGCCACATGCACAGATGAATATATTAGTGATGGTCACCTCTACTTGACCAAACAAAGCCAAGGGTCAGCATTACAGCAGACATCCTTATCCACAGTGACTTATAGAAGAGTTGGAAAGCTTAATCTAAAAAACAAACAAACAAACAAAAACCCTAAAAAACAACCTTAATACAGAAGAGTCCCAGCCAGGAATTTGATCTAATGATGATCTCACAGTGACCTCAACCATGATCTTTTAGTATGAGAAGTAAAAGATATCACTTTGACATCAATCACATCATGATGTCATGTATCAGTGTATCTACAATATAGTCCATATAAGTTTTGGACACTTTAAAATGTATTTTAATACTTTTACTTTAACTGCATGGGGTATGTCTGTACTATATCATGATGGCATAATATAAATATCCCAAACTGATGTAACAGTGATTTAAATATTAAATCATTATAATATAAACTAATATAATACTAACACTAATATACAAACTGATATAACAGTGAGCGATCACAGTGACACTGATATCCTTAATATGTTTTCAGAAACTTAGAAACATGACATCATGATCACATCATAATCATATCATGTCTTGAATGGAGTTGGCCTAGGAGATAATACAACTACAAATTTACAAATTATTTTTAACTTACTTAAGTGATGAGTGAAGAGGTCTAAATTTAAATACCACCAGTTAGCTATTCAGACAGTCTGGTGGAGTTCATTTCCTCACCTTAATGCAAGTAAAGAGAAGAGTCTTGATGCATATCTGCCTTGTTTCCTGAAGGACTTAATTTAAGATGTGCTTTTGGCTTGAAGAGGATGTGCTATAGACCAGGATTTAATAAGAGTCTTCAGTTAGTTGTGGAGCTGTTCCATTTATGGCCATTTAGGTAAACATGGGTGTTTTAAATGTTATGCTGTCAGATAGAGGACACAGCTGGATGAATTGAGGCAATGGGGTGAAATGGGAGTATTTTGGGAGGTGCATAGTGGCAGTGGTCTGATGGTCAGCAAGGGAAGACCTGCCAGGAGCAAGTTGTAATAGTCCAATCTCAAAATGACAAGGGACCTGAGTGACTTGGAGCCTGCTGATCTTGTAAAAGAGAAAGGGGACAAACAATGTGAGCAGAGAGCTATGTCAAGGTTTCACATGTGGTCAGATATGTGTTCAGAGTGTTCTCCAGGGAGATGACAAGAATTTGTTGTGAGGACACAACTCCAGGGATATATAGCAGCTCATTCTTTCTGGGACTCAGTTTCATATGATAAGCTGCCAGACTTGCTGAGATACAAGCTGAAACTAGCTGAGTGTGGAATGGAGTGGATGAGTTGTCATCGCCATAGCAGTAATATGAAAATCTGTATTAGCACACACACACACACACACACACACACACACACACACACACAAAATGAAAAATGCAGGCAATGAGCCTTGTGGAACGGTGAAAGGACTTTCACCTTGGGCCTTGTGAAAAGACTGCATGAATCAGATGTCACTTAATATGACCATTCCTTCAGGTAGAAAGCAATCCAGCACCGTGCTGGCCCACTATTTCTGAGTCTCATGGGAATGAACACATATGAGTCTTGTGATCAGGATCAGGTCTGAAAATGTGGCTGATCTAGCAGTGTGAACTTTGTCAGTAACACCTGCAAAGGAGACTTTGTTTTCCCTTGATTCTAGTTTAATGAAATCCCTAAACGTCATGTCTATGCTGAAAAGCAACACCAAATGGTACTTCTTCACTTTCCATCAGCCACTACACAGTCGCATGTCCATGATAACACACATTACTTGTTAGTAGAGCTATGCAATAGACCTCCAGAATGTCTCGACACCATGCACCTTGTGTGGACGCATTGTGAGGAGGGAGCTATTGATGTAGTGAAAACCATTATCAGAAAGAGGAAAACGGAGGTGGTGGAGGAGACAGATTGAGAAGACAAGCCCAGGGAGAACCAAGGCAAGTGAGGAAGAAGGGAAAATTTTGTAGAGGGGGAGCCCTCTTCCACCCTCCCTGACCCACAGACCATGACTTTGCTATGGGCATCACTCTGTCCCCCCGCCCTGCCCTGGACAATCCTGTGCTACTCGGCTCCACTTTGGGTGTTGCTCTGCCTCGGACGTTGCCGGAAAGCAGCCTTAAGAGCATGCTTATTCTACCCACTTCTGGCAGTGAGATTATTGATCTCTAGAGCATAGTCAGCTGCATGTCACTTCCCCTGTTTAACAGCAAACAGTTGCTCTCCAACTTCTTTCTCATTGGGGGTGTGGTGGAAGAACATTTCAATGAATCCATTGTAGGTGGATAGTAATTCTCCACCTTTTCTCACACAGCTGTGGCCCATTTTAGTACTTTATTGGTGAGTAAATTGATAGTCTTTTGTTGGTCAGTTATTCACACTTGGCCAGTGAAATGCAGGAACATTGCAACAGAAAAGCCTTTCCACTGGGAAGTTTCACCGATAAACTTGTCAGGAGAGGAAAAGAGTGGGTTGGTAGGCATGACTGGGGTAGGATGTGCTAAAAGTTCCTGTGAGACTGCTTGGGTGAGTTGATTCTTTTTGGCATCAAGCTCACCCAAGCACTGCTGTTGATCTCCCAACAGTCTCCTATGAGCTGACATGGCACTGCCCCTGCTTTCTTCTCCTGCTGCATCCATGGGAACAGCAAAGTAATCTATCTGTCAACAGACTGCAGGTGGATCAATATACAGTTACAAGTTTTATTAAGGCACATGCAGACAAATCCAAAATGTGAGCAAGAATTAATATAAAAACAGGCGTCAGTCAGGCAATCGGCAAACAACATAAACTAGGTAAAATCCATTAATATAAGGAACCAGAAAAAAAAGATCAAAACACCAAAAAAGTGAACATGAATAATGTTTAGGCACGTGTACACTGAACATTGCCTTGAAATTTGTGAAGGGAAATAAGAGTCCTTAAATTTAGTGACAGTGATTGTGAACAGCTGTGGTAATCAGTAGTCTGGTGACCATAAACATGAAAGTGTGTGTGTTTGCTGGTAGTTATAGCCCATGGTGACCATGTTTGTAGGCCACAGTATGTTCTGGGAAGTGGAGATCTGGGTGGATTCTGGCTTATGCATGACAGTTTGGTGAGTTATGTTATTTCCAACTCATTTAACTTTGTGCAGCAACAAGTCAATTTGATACTTCTGTTTGAGTTAGTGTGTGTAATTTTGCGAGATTTCTGTCTATTTATCTTTTAAAACGTTTTAGCCACCACGTTAACATTGGCTAGTGTATAATGGGTGTTTGGGTGTGGGTTTTTTTCTGTAGTTTATACATGTAAAACTCTGTTGTATTATTGTGTGTATTTTGTCTACACATTTGGGAATTTATTTGCTGCTCTATTTTAGTTAGCATGCTAGTAACTAATGGTGAATTAGGGTGACCAGACGTCCTCTCTTCCCCAGACATGTCCTCTTTTTGAGACCCGGAAAGTGCGTCCGGCTGGGGTTTTAGAATTGTCCGGGGTTTTGAGCCGCCTAAACATTCACCAATCACTGCCATCAGCACCGGTTTCCTTGGTTACCACAAGCACAGTGCAAAATGCTGAAACACTGTTGTAAATTCACTGACGATTTACAAAAAAAATCCCCGTGCTTTCGTCTCGGTCGCGATGCATGGGAGGCTGAGTGCATAACATGCAAAGCAGGCACGTGCATGTCAGTGGCTAATAAAGGTGCCACCGACCGACTGATGGAGATTTCACTGGTCTT
>JAQQZU010000012.1:6177643-6188951 GCA_030068025.1 Parauchenoglanis punctatus
GGTGCAGGCGCTGTGACTGGGGCTGGAGCCGTGTCAGGAGCAGACTCTGTGACTTGGGCTGGAGCCATGACAGGAGCGGACTCTGTAACTTGGGCTGGAGTCGTGACAGGAGCGGGCTCTGTGACTTGGGCTGCAGCCGTGACAGGAGCAGGCTCTGTGACTTGGTCTGGAGCCATGACAGGAGCGGACTCTGTGACTTGGGCTGGAGCCGTGACAGGAGCGCACTCTGTGACTTGGGCTGGAGCCGTGACAGGAGCAGGCTCTGTGACTTGAGAGGCGCCCATGACAAGAACTGGCTCTGTGACTTGAGCGGCGTCTGTGACAGGAACTGGCTCTGTGACGTGAGCAGCGTCCGTGACAGGAACTGGCTCTTTGACTTGAGCGGCATCCGTGACAGAAACTGGCTCTTTGACTTGAGCGGCGTCCATGGCAGGAACTGGCTCTTTGACTTGGTTTCTCGCAGGAACAGGCGGTGCAATTAAGAGCACAACAGGCTCTCTGACTTGTGCTCGCCGTAGAACTAGCTCTGTGACTTGAGCTCTCACAGGAACAGGCTCTGGAACATGTATAGGGACTGTGACCTGCACAGGACCAGACTCTGTGAAGAGTACTGGAACAGTGATGGGGCAGAAACGGGCTCTCTGACGTGTGCTCTTGCCAGAACAAGCTCTGTGACCCGTGCTCTTGCTGGAGCAGGCATAGGTTCCAATATTTTCACAGTCTCTATGATGTTCATGGGAATGAGTTGGGCGACTCGAGCCAGAACGGGTGCTTTAGCCCGTACTGGAACAATGACGAGCGCCAAAATTCTCTCTGTGGTCCTAAAGTGAACCTTCTCCTCCTGAGCGACCTTGGCTGGATCAGGAATGGACTCAGACTTTGACTTTCGATTCTACCTGCTTGTGGACTTTGACTTGGGCTTTGAGATGGGTTCTGGAGCAGTAGCCTCCCTGTCGGCCTCCTTTTCTGCCACTGGAGGGGACTCTGGAATGACTGTCTCCTTTTTGCCACTGGAGGGAGCTCTGGAGCAGTTGCCTCCCTTTTTAGCCATTGGAGGGAGCTCTGGAGCGGTTGCCTCCTTTTTGCCACTGGAGGGAGCTCTGGAGCGGTTGCCTCCCTTTTTAGCCATTGGAGGGAGCTCTGGAGCAGTCCTCGTTGCTGCATGTATCTGGGTTAGTTCGTTGGTACATCTCAGTGTAATCATTCCCCCCCCAAAATTTTCTTGGGGTTGTTTCCTCTGCCAGGACTCACCTCTAGCCTCATAATACACCTTGAGAGCTTCTCCAAAGTTCTTTTGGTTCTTTAGGCACGCGCCTTGCTGATGAGGCTCTCGGCGTATATACGTGCAGGGCCAGTTAACCAGTAGATCATGATCTGTACCCAAATGTCATCGGCACGTTTTGGCTCCAACAGATCCTCATAAATCAGCCTACACTGGAGCAAGAAGCCATTCGAGGGGAATTCCACTCTGTCATAGGGTGCAGGAGTGTCCAAACCATATTGCTGCCGAAAGCATGGCGTGATGTGTATGCGGCCATCCCCTGACTCTCCCGCTGCGTTTCTGGTCGGGGGAAGCATTCTGTCATGTTTGCTGGGTGGGTCGGAACACAAGCGCAGGTAGATAGGAGATGGCATGTTAACACTCATTGGATTTTAATATATACACTATATACACGAGAGAGCAAAGGTACAAAATCGGCAGGCAGAAGAATCATCAAACAATAAGCAGGGGGTCGTGCGATCTACATACAGTACAAACAGGGTAATCCAAAATCGGAGGTGAAAAGGCAAAACAGATTCAAAACACAACAATCAAACCACGGGTAACATAAACGCTCGGCGGGACTACACAAAGGAAAGTCTAATGCTTCGCAAGCAAGAAACGCAAAATGAAGTCCTTAAAAACAAGGCGCAATTAGTCCATGAATGAGAGCCACCTGCTCCCCGCTGATTGGCCTACTGGCTGGGAGCAGGCGCTCATGGGAACTGCAGTCCGTGTAGTTCGGGTGTTCTCCGTTCAAATGTGGAAGCGCCCACTGGACGCGTGGCCAAGATTTCACTGTGCGCTGAGCGCGGAACAAGGAGCAGGGTATGACAACTGCTTTCTCTTTTACTTTGCTTATTAGTCTGAGAGCACTTCTGGTGCAGATTGTTTAAGGTCCTATGAACTTTCCACCTACATATTATTGAACCAATTGTACTGACAGTGATGTTTGCACTCTTTGCGATAGCTTTGTAGCTTTTTCCATTGAAGTGTGGTTTCATAAGGTTGCCTCTGAGAACTTTAGGAAGCTTCTGCACCTTATATATGAAATATTACACAATATTAATCGGAACAATAAAATTAGAAGGCATTCTGTAGTTCACCAGGCAGCACCGGACTGCACCACTGGAAAATTCCTATTAAAATGATAAGCTCCCCATGAGACAGAGATTGACATTAAATCACCATCATGCAGTTAATTTGGATTTCACTAAGGCTTTTACTGTGTCAGGATAAAAACGACCCATCTGAAAAAAATCAGTTAATGAAGAGAGATTAGTTTTAGCCCAGTTCATGTTTCATATTGTTCAGCTTTAGATTCAAATGATAAGTGATCTGTGTGCCTATGATTTAGCAAATCTCACCAGCTATGCCTGAGGGAGATTAATTGTAGCAAATTAACTAACTAACTAACTGAGCCAATCACAGAGAGCTCAGAATTTCTATACTGTCATATACAACTGAAAGAAATTCTTATTTATTGTTGTTAAATGAATCTTCGGAAATAGTAAAAATGCAGCCCTTATTCTGAATATAATAGGCTACCTGGGGATTTGGCCATTTTCTAAATTGTCCAAATGAAGCAAAGTATCCAACTGGAACATAGACCTGCATGGAACATCCTACACTACTAAATGCAGCTAAATGTAGTACACAAAACTGTACTGGACAATCTCATCTGTATACTGTCATAATAAAACGATGATGGGCTCCATGTTGAGAAGGGTATCTACCTCTCAGGGACTTTTTCCTTGCCACTGTCACCTCTGGCTTGTTCAGTAGGAATTTACATCTAAATCCGGATTTCTAAAAATCCGCTTTGTGACGATGCCTATTGTTAAAAGCACTATACAAATAAAACTGGAATTGAATTGAATGTATCAATAAGGATTTAGTTCATTCATCCCAGAATGCCTTGCAAATCGAACCAACAATACCTCATCTTTAATTTCAAACGACTTAGGACTTGGTGACCATTCAAATATTTGTATATTAAATAAATAAATGCATTAATTGTACATCATTATACAAATTTATAGAGCTGATACTTTGTAATATTGAGATGAATCTTGATTCTAGATGCTACAGAAATCAGATCCATGTACTGATGATTCTGGACGTTTTAAAAGTCAGCTTTTGGTATTGGTGTCCAGTGTTGGGTTTCTAGGAAATAAATACTCAGAATAAACATGTTAAGGGATTAACTTTATATCCATCAACAAGTGAGGTTAAGGGCCTTATCACTTACAGTAGTTCAGTGGAGTGCATTGCTCTTCTCTATTGTTGAAAGCGCTATTTAAAAAAAGAAAAAGAAACTGAAATAAGGGAAACAGCTGTTGAATGATTACTTTCAGAAACTGTCTGTCATTTTCTGTAAAAGGGGGATGAATTTCAAACATAGCCCTTGTTAAAATCCTGTTCAGCCACTGCACCCCTCCTGGGACTCACTATTCCACTTTCCTAAGATTCACACACACTCCATTTTCATACTGCGTCTGTCATAGTGAATGTCAGACTGGAGCTTCTTGGAAGTGAATGATGAGCTCAGCCACGGCTCTGTCTCGGCTTTTTCTATGCCTCAGTGAATGCCATCCAGTATAGATGAGCTTTTAAAAAAAACATCACTGTCCTTTATTTTATGTGTATTACCACATCATTGCAGAACTGAGCTCTACTGGAGCTTGTGGAACTGAGACCCTGAGATTAGCCAATTTGTGTGGTGTTAAAAGATGCATTGTGGGGTGGGGGATTTAGAATCTAGGTATAGTTTTACTCTCACAATAAAACAATCAGTTGAAAAAAAATTGTTTAATCTGTCCAGTTGGTAAAACACAGGCCAAGCTGGTTAAACTTGTAGACCATCTTTATTTTGCTAAATTATTTTCCAGCTTCCTTGTTACTTTTCTAATCTAAAAAAAAAAAAAAGAATTTTCTAATTCCCTTGATGTTGCATGTTCTTACAAGACAACTTAGTAACTTAGTAATTAAATTTCTTTTTCTATGGTCTACCAGTTTGACAACCTTGGACTGTTTTATGTAGCGGGTCTGACCATACTGAATTTTTTTTTAGCAAGGAGAACATCATTAGAGTTTCTGTAACATTTCCAGAAGAAACTCACTGAGATTCTGAACACTTGTGTCGCTGAAGCTCATGTGATTGTTATAATTGTTCTGTTTTTGTCCCCTGGCTGTGTCATTACTGCAGATGTGTGTGTGTGTGTGTGTGTGTGTGTGGGTGTGTGTGTGTGTGTGTGTGTGTGTGATGGTACTGCAGTAAAGACACTGCAGGAAAAAGAGCTGAAGCTGATTCACTGATACACCTGACTCACAAAATCAGTTCTACACTTAAAAAAAAAGAAAAAAAAGATGAACTCTTTATGTTTCCATGTTGAACCCTATAACAAAGTATTTCCATTTGAGAGAGTATAACCCCTTTTAGGAAGAATCTTAACTATGCAAATAACCCTTGAAGTACCATTTTAACTAATAGTCTATATACAGATAATGCAGCTGATGTGGATGAGTCAAACAACAGTCTTTCATATAATGTGTACATTTTTACTGCAGACTTCTAAAGCAAACAGTAGAGCTTGTACCATAATTGCTGTGAATGGACTGTGACTAACCACCATGACTCCCTTGCTCCACTTTACTATAAAAGGGTTATTCTAAATGAAAACAGAAGCTGAATTTAATTTGTTAGATCCACTCAGGGAATAAATGGATATAACCTGCTTGCTGGTGCATTGATTTTTCTCTTTTTCTGGTTTGGCCTGAAAGGACGCCACATGCATATTACGAGCTGCATCTAATTCCCGAGTGAATGCGCCACTCCATTTTGTTCTAAATAAATCAATCGGAGAGAGAGAGAGAGAGAGAGAGAGAGAGAGAGAGAGTCAGAAACACATTGTACCATTTTATTATGCCCTTGTTCAATATCCCCTCATGATGCAGAGGTGTGAATCAGTTATGTCACCTACTTCCAGCACAATGGGAGTGGACTTTTAAATCAAAATGCTCTTGCCCTTGGCACCAAGAATGGTATATTTCAGGAGTGTCAAACTCAAATCCTGGAGTTTCCTACAGATATTTGTATGTTCCTTATCACACACTAAATGGGAAATGGCTTGTGTTAAATCAGATGTGTTAAAATTCTTTAGTGCTGTGGATCTATGGAACAGAAGCCTGACACCCCAGCTATGGTTAAAGCAGATTTGGTTGTTGTTAGCACAACCTGTTTCTTTTGAAATATCCATCCATCCATCCATTATCTATACCGCTTTATCCATCTGGGTCGCGGGGAAGCTGGAGCCAATCCCAGCATCGGGTGAGAGGCGGGGTACACCCTGGGCAGGTCGCCAGTCCACCACAAGGCCAACACTGACAAACAGCCACACACGCATTCACACCTATAGGCAATTTAGAGTAGGCAGTTGACCTAATCTGCATGTCTTTGGACTGTGAGAGGAAACCGGAGCACCCGGAGGAAACCCACGCACGCACGCGTGGGGAGAACATGCTAACTCCACACAGAAAGGCACCCTGTGTGACCCGGGGATCGAACCCAGGACCTTCTTGCTGTGAGGCAACAGTGCTAACCACTGAAATATCACTTTGAAATATCTCTGCACACTAATTAGCTAGTTAATTTGCTAATATTTCAGCTGGCTAGTTTTTAACCTAGCTAGCATACGTTGTTTAGCACACATGGCAGTTTTCTTGAAATGAAGGTGTCAGCAAAACAAGCCTAGTTTCTGCCATGGCTCCAGTAAGCTAAGTGAAACTATGTTGTGCGTAATGTAGTGGGATAAAGTGGTAAATAGAATTACTTTTCCCTTTGTTCATGTTTTCCACATTTAATCAGTCCCACTACCATTTTCTGTTTCAACATGTTGACCTCCAATTTCTGGGAAATGCCTAATCTCTGCAACACACATATTAAAAACTGAAGGTTTCTTCCCCATGTTGTCTCAGGAAGTTTTTCTTTTGGTTTTGGCTTGCTAATTAGAGATCTATATCTATATATCTATACCTGGATTTCTATAAAGCTTCTTTGTGGCTATAACCATTGTTAAAAGTGCTATAAATTTGAACTGAATGGAATAATAAATATACAGTACCAGTCAAAATATGGACACACCTACTCATTCCTAGGTTTCTTTTTATGTTGACTATTTTCTACATTGTAGTAGTCACCTGGAATGCTTTTCAATTAACACGTGGGCCTTGTCAAAAGTTAATTAGTGAAATTTCTTACCTTCTTAATGCATTTGAGACCATCAGATGTGTTGTGTCGAGGTAGTGCTGGTATACAGTAAATAGGCCTGCTCCACAACAATTCACCTGTTTATCAAATTCACCTGCCTAATTTTGTGTAGGTCTGATTTGTGCCACCAAAACAGAACACTGGGTGAAAGGCAGGAATACACTCTGTAGGTAAGAGGAAACTGGAGAACCTGGGGGAAACCCACAGAGACACACGAAGACAGAAATCTGAGCTCAGGATTGAAGTTAATATCCTGTAGCTGTGAGATGGCGTCTCTTCCTGCTGTACCATCTTGCCTGTTCTTTTTTCAGTTTTGGAAATGGAATTGTATTAATTTGTATAACCTTCTGGGCAAGTTCTGCTACAAAAGTATACAATTACATTACCTCAATTGCTTGGTCCTCCATGGACTTATCTTATGCATTTCCATGTAGCTGAGGGGAAAGAAATGAAATGGCTGTTAAGATAGTGATGATGATTACCCCAAAGGGAAATGGGGTAGGAGGAGGAGTTAATGAGGACATGGTAGCAGTGCACTGTTTCATGTATCAGGTACTGTACAAACATATTTTGGTTCCCCAAGGTACAAAAAAATGTAAATGTCCAACAGTGCTGTTAAAGTTCTGATTATGTACCTTAATGAAGGTATGTACCTTGTAAATAAAGTTACCCTTGAGGGTGACACCTCAGTGACTAGCCTTTGTACCTTCAAGCCATGGATTTGTATCCTTTTATCTGTATATGAACACAGCTAAGTTTTTTGTGTTTTTTGCAGGGACTTGTCAAGTTCTCTCTTGGTGTGAAGAAATATTGGTAATGGTTAAAAAACTGGAAAACTGCTACCACGCTCCATTTAGGCGAATAACATGCTAGCGGAGATATTTCCAATTGCGTTCCATCATTTCCCTTTTCCCTCACACAGACACATCATTTCATCCTAGTTAACTCTCTTCAAGGAACAGAATGAGATGATGCAGCATCTTTTCTGACAAGCCCAACTTAGACCAGGATCTGCCCCAGATGACACTGCAATCCATCACTCTGGGTGCACATTATTCGCCGTCCTTAACTGTCAGTCAACGGCGTGTTTGCCGCTTCATCCTCCTGATAAACACACATTTGCAGTTCAGACAGGGAGGCCTCCTGTCTGACATCACATTGACTATCTGACACCTGGTGCCCAAACATGCATGATAACAAATAGGCTACTGACTCCACACAAAAGGTGGCTTGGTACTGCACACATCGGCAGCAATTCATCTCTTATAATTGCACATACCTCCGTGTTTATCTTCTTTGCTGTGGCTACTTCCTATGCAACACAGGTTGTAGTGTATACAGGGATTTGCTCTGCTCTTGCACCAAGAAACCCGATCTCACTAATTAAACCACCATGTGTTTGAAGGAGGAGAGATCATTAGTGAAAATCAGGCTGTGTTGTGCACAGGAGACTGGGAGCTCTGATGAAGCTTGTAAATCCAGATCTAGAATCCAATTTTGTGACAAACAAACAAACCAGACTCTTTGCTAAACCTTTACTCTGTCTGTTCAATGTATAAGATAGTACATAAACTGCTTATACCTTTGGCAGCTTAGTAGTTGGTTACTTAAGTTAAAAAAGTCAATAATGGTTAAAGCAGGGAATGTTACGCATAATCAGATTTGGGTTACGCAGTTGCTTAATTAGTTTTTTGGCGTGTGTCAGGTAGTTCCCACCTCTGAGGGTGCCAGATTTTTCTTGACTAGAGAAAGGTGAGTTTTTTTAATAGTGTCTAGATCACTGTCTTTAAACACAAGCACTTGCCCCTGAGCCCGAAGATAATCAGGGAATAGAAATTGCACACTGAAGCAAAAAGCTTTTTTGCTGTTAAATATAATATGAAAATGTAAGATAAAAGCAAGAGGAAATTAAAAAAATAAGTGACAAATAAAAGAGTAATATGGTAATAAATAAATGAGAGGAAAGTATTGAACTAAACATCTAATACGACTCTAGTTCTTTATACTGCCAATATATTGCAGCATGAATAGTCCTAGGTTTTATAGTAATTCGGTAATTATTCTTGCAGCAATCACTATTCATCTATCATTATTGGGCATGTGATACAGCACATTATTATTTTGCTTTTTTATAATTGTGCACACAGCTTAATTAATCCCATGAGATATTAAATTCTGACTGTGAAACCATAATAAAAAGTAACAGAGCACAACAAAGTATGAAAAAAAAAATGCTACCATCTTGCTGGATAGGACATCGGTCCATCAAAGGGACCATACACATTCACATTCACACTCTAGGGGTAAAACTTCTAATAATACTGAATTAATACACCAATACACCGATATTAAAATCTAACAATCGCATTTTCTGGAAAGAAAAGACTATAGTGATAAGACTATAAACTTACTTTTACAGACGTTTACAGAAATTGGAAAATCTGTCCAAAAAAGTACAGAGTTGATCACTATCCCCGGTTATGCAGTCCAGCTTGTGTAGTGAGGCAACTTGCCAATCACACAAATGGCCATTTGGTTCACTTAATGAGGTACAGGTGGAATAATGTCTAATCCGGTCCAAGTCCCCTTTAAAAAAGATCTTAATTCAAAGCTTTGACCACTGCATAAAATCCACATTTAGTTTTTCTCTTGTGCTTTCCTTTCCATGAGATATGAGACAGATGGTCATGGCAGGTTGCAGGTGGACATGTTCTGTGCCAGAATCACCAGTCACTGGAGTGAACCCACTTGGTTGTGTCTCGGCTGCAGGCAAGGTTTCATCTGGTTCCCTTCTCCTGACTTCTGTCTGCACCTGTAGGATGCCATGAGTCACATCAGGAGGCATCATGCCCCTCTGTCTGCCAATGACCCTTCTGCACTAATGAAATTATTCTGGCTTGATTTCCTGGTTGGATTTATTATATATTATTGAGTGCTGTTTATCAGTAAATTCATTACTGGCCACTTTATTAGATCAGGGCTGTAGCTAAGGGCTTTTACATTATATAGTCACAAGAACCCCCGAATCTTAATGGCAGGATTAATAGTATAATATTATCCATTCTGGAAAACCTACCTGTCTGAGATAATCTTTGTTAGCTGGCTAGTTTGGTATGATGGATATTATTAAGTGGGTTAAACTTACTCTTGTTTGATATTAAAGGGAAGCATAACTGAAATACCAGTTATGATGAGAACAGATAAGGTAAAAAAAAATCTATATATATTATATATCATAAGTAGGGAATGCTGATCTAAATATATGAGAAGGACTAAACCCCAAGGTCTTTGAAAGAAAATGTCACTTGAGGTTTTATTAATGGCATCCATATCAGATCATTTTTGTTGAACCAGCCAAACAGCAGCCAAAAGATCATCAGTCACAAGCTCATCATATGATCACCATTGATCATAAGAAAATAATAAAATACGTATAATGTTATGAGGAGCTCAGACTGGGGCTGATTTCTTTTATACTTACGTCAGGGCCATAACCAGCATCAAAATTTAAGTCTACATTATAGAAATTACTGTATTGTAGAAATTACTTCACCAATTGCAAATTTCTGATCTTTGTTATGCTATAATCATTCTACCACGAACTGCTCTGTCTCAGTTTTATTGAGTTAAATCTTTTGGTTTATAGTTTTGTGAGCATGTGCTCATCCTCATTTCTCTTACTTACTCCTCCTCATTAATTACTTAAAAATGCATACATTAAAAATGCCTTGTACCCAGCAGCTAATGTTTAACTGCAATTACCAAGCTGATTTGGCCAGCAATGTTATGTTTGCATTTTATAAACAACCATTTGTCCTCATAAACACTTATATTTAGCCTACAGCATATGTTACTTACATAAACTCTTACAGTTATATTATAGCTAAGTCAGATGGTTTGAATGTCTCTTGACAAAAAGTTGAAGTCTGGAGGTGCAGCATCACATTAGAGCTAAATATAACACGTCTGCTGACAAACCTTAAGCATCTTTCATAGCTGCTCTGAGGTCAGCTAACTGATCGTCACTGCTGATTTGGTAGTCTTGAAAGTATACTGTATGCTCTTTCCATACATTTCATATTGACCTCTGTATCCGCATTTAGATATATTAGATTTTAGCCTCTCATCTAACATCCTGACCAGCCATCACTGATTGTTCGATATATAACATATCCATTTGTTCTAGCTTATTTGAAGATTATTAAAGAAGAATGGAGATATAGGCTGCATTAAACACATCTAGGTCTTGTAGAGGTCCCTTTCCAGTGATTCTTGGAGGGGTCACCATTGGTCCAGTGCCTGATCTGGGAACATTAGAGATGAGGAAGATTTGCCAAAGCACTTGACTTCTAAATAGATATAGTGGCTTACAAAAGTGTTCGACCCCTTTGGAATTTGTGTGATTGGTATCCCCCCTCCTTCCAAGTTCCAGGAGCTCAAAATGAAAGACAGGTACACTACCGGTCAAAAGTTTGGGATCACCTACTCTTTTTCATAGGTTTTTCTTTAATTTTTTTTCTTTCTATGTTGTAAAACATTACTGAATACATCAGAACTATGACGCAACACGTATGGAATATACTGAATTATGTGGTAAACAAAAAAGTGTAAATATATATATATATATATATATATATATTTCATATTTCAGATTCTTCAAAGCAGCCAACATTTACCGTGATGGTACAGTCGGCATTATCGTAACCAGCTTCATGAAGTCGTCACCTGGAATGCTTTTCAGTGAACACGTGTGCCTTGTTAATATGGATTACTATAGT
>JAQQZU010000012.1:6190143-6217833 GCA_030068025.1 Parauchenoglanis punctatus
ACACACACACACACACACACACACACACACACACACACACACACACACACACACAGAGAGAGAGAGAGAGAGAGATCCACAAGTGCTATTCAGGTCATCTCTGCTTCATTCTCCATCTGTGGCCATCTGCTCTGTATACTGAAGGGGAAAGGGACACTGAGAATGAATGAAAGATAGTGAGTGGATGCATGAGTTAGTGAGTGAGTGAGTTAGTGAGTGAGTGAATGTGTGTGTGTAGATGTAGCACTGAATTGTGTGAAGGGGTTTTCAATGGCATGCTTCCTCTATTATACAGACATGGGGGGAATTGTGCATAGGTAATAAATTGTAAATATGAAACATAAATTTTGTCTTGTCTTGCACTCTCTCTTTCTCTCTCTCTACTCTCTCCTCCTCTCTCTCTCTCTCTCTCTCACACACACCCACACACACACACACACATAAATGGCCCTTTGAGATGGCCCTTTGTGTCAGTATCTGTTATTATACCTGGCTGTAGCAGACGGGGAGAACATGAAGAAGCAGGAAAGGTACACTGTAAGTGGACTTAATGACTGAGGGGTCATAATGAGTGACTGTTCCCTTCTCTTTTAACACTTTTATGCAAAGTGACTTGATCTCCAGAGACATGCTGCCACCTATAGGCTGGGGTCATTTAAATACTGCTAATAACTAGGATGTTTGTGTGTGAGAGGTGAAAAGATTTCACAACACCAATGCAGACAGCTTTCATGTTCCCAGAGGCCGAGTGTGTGCATACATTTGCCACTGTGCCTCTTTAGTTTGTCACTCGCTTATACCTTGTTCTTCTTTGTTCATTTTTCACCGTAATCTCAGCGGTCGCATTGCTGTCTCATCCCTCTCTCCTCTCCTCTCTTCTCCTCTCCTCCCTGAGAGAGATGGAGTGAGCCACTGTGCTCCTGCTCTGAAATATTAAGTGGATTAATGAAGAATTTAACAGCTGCAGAGTCATAAATATAACACAACAAAAGAGAAGGGAGTTCAGGCTTGCCAATAACGGGCATATCTTCACACTTTAACACACTCAGTAAGACTCTATTTAATGTCCTGCGTTTTTACACAAAGGTCAGACACATGTGGATACAGATGTGAGTACACTGCATAGTGCCAAAGAAGGCTTTTACTTTCAAAAAGACAGGATGAGTTGTATTAGGTCTTTCTTTGAGACACATGGCACCAGTCCCCAGATCCCAAACCATCCCAATATCTCCAACTTCACATATTCTGTTCAACTGCACATATTAGTCTGGCCCTTATATATATATTTTTAAACACTTGAGTGGACCAACCGAAGAAGTAAAGACTACAGCATGAAAAATAAATTAACACACGATCCCTTTCCCTTCAGATTATTTTTTTTAATATGTATGAGGTAGAGAAGTTTTAAACACGATTTTGTCAATGTTGTTCCATTCAGGCCTTCCACAGATAATAGACTGGCTGTCAAGAAGCTGTGTTAGGAATCCGATCTAAATATTTCCTCTTACGATGCTTTCTTTCATGCTGCCCGTCATAAGATAACAGCTAATAATAACTAAATAAAATGAACTGATTATAATTGTTGTATCATTCTCTGGAGGAAGCAGAAGCACTGGCATATGCTGGATTTATCTGCCACACACTAGGGGCATTTTAAATGTCTTTTTATTTTCTGACAGGGCCTGAGGGGGAAAGCAGTGACATACTGAAGACAGGCGTTTTAAACTCTCCAGATGGCGGGAAATCCCCTGAAACTGGCTGCGAAAAGAATCACGCGCTGCTGTTTAGTCTGACGTGATGCGGCCATTAAGTGACAGAGGAGATCGGAGATCCCAGATCAATAAACGGCTCCAGAATGGATGGGGCTTTCGAGCGCTCCCATGACAACAGTACCTGTTAGAGTGCCCTAAGTGGTACAAAGGAGGAGAGGAGGAAAAATGTGGCAGTGTGTGTGTGAGTCAGAGAAGAAAGGCAGGGTTAGAAACAGGGGTGTGTCCTGGTTTTTAGACAAATGGAGGCACACTAAAGGTTACTGCCTAATTATGTACAGAACAAGGTTGGATTTGCATTACCTCATCTTTTTTTTTGTTTGCAGATAATAATAATATTACTGTGTTGGTTTTTTTTGACTCAAGAGATTTTAATCTAAATACCTACAACACTACAATAATAATAGATATATGAGTTCATAGCTATGAAGCAGACAATTTTAAAGTGGTTATGTTATGTTTTGTTTTATAGTGACTAGTGCCATAGACTCTGAACAGATAAGATGTTTGTTCTGAAGCTGATATGATGAGAATAAATGCATATATTTCTGTTCGGTTGTCTTTAAACAGTGTTCATGAACTTATCTTCAACTTTTTAAAAAAAAATTTTTTTATTAAGACATTCTGTCATTTCACTAATCAGACCAGAAATGAAATAAGAAAATCTTATAAGAAAAAAGTCACTGAAAATTGTTTCTTTCTTCAATGAACGATTTGTAAAAATGCATGTTTGGTCGCAACAGAGGATCTGGTACTAAAGCAGAGATTTATGCTTTTTTCATCCGTCAATTGGTACTCAGCTTGATCCATTGAAGTACTTTCCTGGGTCATCATTTGGATCACAGCTCATTGATGACTCTTGCTTTAGATAAAATTGCCTGCCAAATGAGTAAGTGTAAATGTAAAAAAAAATATTTCCAACAGTGGCAGGTCCAGCGCTTGACAGCAGAGGGGCAGGCGGGGCCAAAATTATAATGTGTGTACCAAAAAATATACTGTCAGCCTCCTGAAATCTATGGAGGTATGATGATAATGAAACATAGAAAAAGCACAGGTTGAGACCATTAGCTTTGTGTGATCTGTCAGTTTGGAGAAAATTTAGGAAAGAAGACTGATTTGCCTGTCTGGTACCAAAGAGAAAAGCCATGAAGAAGTGACACACGTCAAACACATCAAAAGATTGATAGCCTAACACAACAAATATTATTAAGGATGAGTGGTTATGACTGATGACATCCCTTTGGCTCTTCACGTCTGCAAAGCTCCAAATCGACTTTCCTTGAAGCAAACTCCAGAGCATTCATAACAAACCCATGGGTGGCCCATTTCCTATTAATATTACATCCCTAAACTGCTCATTCAGCTCCCTGTATGGTAAATCTGACAGTAATTACTCAAAAATAATTTGCTCTAAGCTGCTCGGCAGTTTTAAACTCTTACCAAGCAAATCAACCCTTAACACGCTATTGACTGTGCATGAAAAGCCATTATTGAAAATCATTGCTAGCCTAATTCATTTCGAGAGAAAAGCAAATAAAGAAAGGAAAGAGCCGGAGAGAAAGTGGACAAGGACAGACTCCAGATTTATTCAGACAAACATTTTCTCATGAAACCGTTTACAGATGGAATTTTTTTGGAAAAACCAAATCTAAAATAAATAAATAAATAAATAAATAAAACCTTGAACAAACAGAAAGGGATTCAGCCCAGAACATCAACATTCCAGCAGGACTCAGGAGCAGGGAGAGGAAGAGAGGGAAAAGAAGACAGGCATAAAACTGAGAACACCAGTACACACTCTGAAGTAGAGAGAGAGAAAGAAGGAGAGAGGAGAGGAAAGGGTCTACATTACAGTTAAGACTACAGGGGACTTATACACCCAATATCTGCAATGCAAATGGACAAAGCCACACTACTGTATTATATTACATCATCATTTTAGTACTCTTTATTTTTTTAAAATCTGTTGTCTTTATCGTCATCTTTACAAAGTAAAAAATATAGAGAATTAACAAAGAAGACTCTTGCAAATATGGCCATTTACTGTAACTGGTGCATTAGTGGTATCTGCAATAGCATTAGCAGTAGTGTTGTCTGTGTGTGTGTGTGTGTGTGTGTGTCTGTGTGTCTGTGCGTGAGTGTGTGTGTGTGTGTGTGTGCGCTTTGTACGGATGATTACCGAATTAACAAGGCGATTCAGTTTTGCGGTAGCAAACCAAATCATGGTAGAATAAAGAGGACGGAGCTTCATGCTGAAGCAGGACAGACTCTGGATGGTGGTCAGTAATGACAGCAAATATTCCTCTTTTCTGATGGACAATGACAATGCCGAGTGTACAATTACTTAAAGTCAGGATTCTTAAACCTTCTCTGCAAGGAACCCCCAATTTAACTATAATGTAAATATCAAGGACCCCCAGTATTCACTACAGACTTATTTCAATGAATATATTATTTCAAACATTCAACTATTAGACTCATTATTCAAACAACTTTGGCTATTTATTTCAGCCATGCAGGAATGCTTTCATTCCTGAATTTTCCACCAAGAACATATTAGGTCCAAGTTGGTGTTATTTATGGGCTACCTATTTTTAAGTTATTGAGCTTTGAATTAAATACTTTCAAATCAAGTGACCAGTGAAGTAGGATAATACATGCAAGATAAATATAATGAGCTCATATTACAACTAGTAAGGATTTTTTACAAACAAGAGCAAAATGGTTGGTTTCATTTGTTTGACATCAAAACATCGCCCCTAACCTTAACCTTAATTACTTTAATATGAACTGTATTGGGTGGTGAATTAGGACTTACTAGGTGTGAGAAACTCTTTCTTTAGCTCATTTTGACTGATTATCTTGCCAGATTTCTATTCAGTTATCCTAACATACTCTGCTTCACTCCAACTTTTAAAAGGCCCAATCCCAATTCCCCCATACCCCATTGTGCCCTTGACTGGATAGTGGCCCTTCAAAACAGAGCTTCAAGGGGTAGGGGTTGAAATCGTTACCAAGGAAATGGGACACCACTCGTTATGTAATTATCAACTATTATAATGCCAAATCTGACCAAATTTGTAGGACAGAACAGGACAGATCAATCTGCTGACAACAGCTAGGTAGCATGTTTACACATCGGCTCTTACGAGTAGTCCGGCCCTGCACTGATATCAGATGAGCTGGGAAGTGAGGAAAATTTGCTGCTGGATTATATTTCAAGCTTCATACAAAGGACATGGAAATAAATAGCTATATCACTCACAAATCGTCTTGTACACGAAGTTCTATTGACATCCTGAATACAGATTTTGATGAAATGCTTGTTATAATGATCAGATTACATATTCCTTTGCATCTACTGAAAACTATGATATCCCACTGGATTTATAAATTCTTGCATGATTTTTTGGTAAGATGTACTATATTTATGAAGTTCTTTCCTCACACTGGTAGCCATGTTCCATGTTACACTGCCTCAGTTTGAAAAGCATTCTGGGAATTTTGTTCGACCACTCCGTTTGGAGTCTGCATCTGAAATGCTCTGATTGGAGCACCATTTGGAGGGTTAGATGACCGCTACTCCACGATCCCTAAAAGAAATACACCCTGCTCTACATGGGAGTGCCAAAATGAAAGGGTAGGGCCAAATGCTAAGGGCAAAGAGCTAAGGAGGAAATTGGGATTGGGCCAAAGTCTCTATCCATCCCTGTGTATAATACTATGGGGAGTTGCATCAGTGGGTTGAGATTTTCACCATTGTAACAAAACAAGAAAAAGAGCCATGGTTAAACCTCATTGACCCCTGGCAGTTACCCAAACCCATTTTGAGAACCACTGATTTACAGGTCAGACATGCAAACGGAATGCCTAAAGCGTATTTTTGGGTCAAAGATAAATAACATTATATTTTCCCATATAGATCATCGTCATCATCGTTTTTCCCTCTGTGCCTCACACATCCTGATAAATATTTCAGGGATGTGTGTAAGTGTGGCTCAGAGAGACAAAGACAAATACACTGAATTGAATGCCATGATGTAATCACTTCTGCTATCAGTAATGAAATGCACTATAATCTGTCTCCTCAATGATCAGACTCCATAGAGGGACACGTCATTATGATTAAGCCCATGTGACAACTTTAATCTTATTTATTATACCTGGCACTCAGGTCTGAGTCGCAGAGACTTAAAACACCCCTTAAAACCGACAGAACTATTTAATCACCAACTTTCTCAGCTAGTCTCAAGCTGGACACTTATACATGGACCTACCCCATGTGTGATTTATCTCTGTATGATGGAAAGGAGCAAAGACCTAGTCCTAATAGCTTCTATTCAAAACTATGCAGTTTTTCTTCTTCATTTTTTTTAACACTACGCTGACAGCCAAGCACAGCGGGGAAAAAACTGCATTTACAATGACCATTTTTCTTAAGAGACTGTCAAAATAAAATGTTGCCTGTTTCGAAAAGAGTGGGGGAAAAAGTGCCACAGCCAGGTTAACAAAAGCACCCAGTTTGACATTCAAGGGGCCATGAAGAGTTTTTTGTCCACATCCATTATTTCTATTTCAGAATGAGAAAGCATTTAGTGGAATTGTGTGGAGGGCAGGCTGGAAAACTTGATGGTGTGTCACACAGCAGCATGCACACACTGGTGGGGAACATTCCCAACCTTTCTCTGACAGAAGGAAATTTGAAAAAAAGAAATGAGAGCAAGAGTGTTTGAAAAAGGCTGACTGCTTAAATCAAACACTTTATTTTATGGCAGACTTGGAGTGACGTATGTTTTGGCTACTATTTGGTTTGGACACACACAGACACACACTTTTCTGCTTTTGCACTGGACAGTGTAGTATGGTACAGTATGGTTACTAACCCGGATTCAGAACTATCTGCAACCTGATTGAGTACCTCTTTCCATTTCCTTAAAAGCACTTTGGAAAATAGGAGGAGTTCTCTAGAGGTTGTGGGGTGATGACACTCCATACCACACTGTCCAGCAGAATAGAAACTTTTGTTAATAGAGACTTGTGGTAGCACTGTGGCGACCATCCAGCAACAGAACGAAGCAGAGCATCAGCAAACAACAGCAGTATCACAAAATAAAATGCTCATTGGCTTTTTATTAGCCACCAGCTGAAAAAAAACATCACCTTCTTCTCGCCTCCACTGTGGGGAACATGCATAGGCCCGTCGAGAGTCTCACTAGAGCCTCCTAAAACATGCCAGAACCATTACTCATTCTCACATACTTTGTAACATATTGTAACATATTTTTACTTATTTGATGACATTTAACACCACCCGAAGAGCCGTCTAGTACTTCTTGGAGTCTTCTAGAAGGCTCAGGTGAGAGACTCTGGGATGGAGGGAGACATAGCGCCTCATCTGTCTGAAGGGAAAAAGAAATATTTACAGCCGCAGCTCTCAAATGGCTTCAGGAGCTCTATGAATTGGGAAAAAAAGTGGAAAAAAAGAAAACAATACAAAGAATTGTTGGTATGGATTCCTCTAATTGAAGAAAGAGTGAGAGCCTATGGTTGCCATTTCCAGATAAAGAATGTGTTAATGCAGCTATGAGAGTTTTTACTGATTTATATTGTTTAGAACAGCCAGTAAATTGGATACAGACAAAAAAAGAGAAGGAAAAAAAGGAAAAGAAAAAAGAATACAGGTGATGCAGGTTATAGTTATTGATGGTTTTTTTTTTTTTTGAGATTCTTATCCAGATCATGGGGTTGGAATGGCTTCAGAACTGTGCATTACAACCGGGGTCCCTGGTTGGCCAACGGGAGATGGGGGTGGAGCTACCAGATGTAGCCAATCTCATCTTCTTTGTCATCCTCTTCATCTTCATCATCCTCTATGGCCCCACGGGGGCGGAGCCTGCCACGCTTCTCCTTCTGTCTGCGCCGCCTGTTTTGTGGAGGCTCCTCCTCCTCCTCTTGGTCATCGAGAAGTATGACGGCTCCTCCACTACCAAAATCCCCTGAGGTCTCCTGATCCTCCTCTACACACACACACACACACACACACACACACAGATGGTGAAACAGGTTAGCAGCTGTTAGACATGAGATGAGATATGACAGTGGAAGATGAATGGATAGCTGGTAGAGCAAGAAGGAAGAATGCCGTTATTAATCTATTATATGCTTTTACTGTGATGGGACAGGAAAACAGCACCATCCTGAATTATGGGTCGTCTGATGTCTCATAAAGCAGGCACAGTAAAATTATACACAAACTCACACACACATACAAAGGCACATGTCTAATATCCTTCATTCAGTAATGATCTTGAACGTCTGAAAGGGCAGCGCCTACAGCAAAAACGCAGGGATGGGCTACTGTATGTATATAGCCCACTGAAGTAATAAACCTGTCCTCAATCATGTAATTGTGGATTGAGCAGGAACCTACCGCAGATTGGGTTGCCTTGTTTCCTGGAGCCTGCAATCTCATTGCCATATTTATCAACACACCAACACTGGCCTGTGCTGCCGTGACACTGCGTAGCCTTAAAGTAGCCGTCCTCCGTACAGCGTGGGACATATGCTCCTACAGGAAAAGAGATGAGAGGAGAAGAGAGATTACACATTAATAATGGCGAAACATCAGATTTTAGTCAAAACAGGATTTTCTGCCTATCACATACATGATATGGCTAGAAGTTTGTGGACACACGACCTGGCCTTCCAAAAAATGGTTGCCAAATAGGAAGCACACAAATATACAGGATGTCTTTGTATGCTGTAACATTTCAAATTCCCTTCAATGGAACTAAGAGACCCAAACCCATTTCAGCATCACAGTGCCCCTGTGCACAAAGCGAGTTCTACAGAGACATGGTTTGCCAAGGATGGAGTGGAAGAACTGTAGTGTCCTGCACAGAGCCCTGACCTCAACCTCACTGATCACCTTGGGGATGAACTAATCCTCACTAATGCTCTTGCAGCTGAATGAGCAAATCCCCACAGCCACGCTCCAAAATCTAGTGGTAAGCCTTCCCAGAAGAGCGGCGGTTATAATAACAGAAAAGGGGTAATAAATCTGGAATGGGAAGTTCAAAAAGCACATATGGATATGGTTACATAGTGTACTAGTGTAAGGTTTAAGAAACTATAATATAATATATAAGATAATATGTAATTAGAAGCCGACTGTCAAAATATCTGTGATGCTCCAGCACAATAAATGTGTACATCATTTGTTCTATCCAGTTTCATCTCTTTTGACTGGGAAGAAGAACAAGGGGATGACAACATCCTAGAAATGGCAGTGACCAGGTTGATAAATAAATTTGTTGAGCCTACAATATAGTTTAGGCTCATCATTTATTAATTGTATCTTAAGTTTAGCAGCACTCAACAAATTTATCTCATTTATTAACCTGGTCACTGCCATTTCTAGGAGGCTGTCATCCATTTATCCTTACCTACCTTTACTCTTCGCAAAAACCTGCAGATGGCCGAGCATTTCTCCAGTTTGGCAGACACACTGCGGCATGTCATTCCATTATCAAACATTTAAGCTGTGACATCTTCCGGACATCTTTTGGATATTTTCCACATGACTTCATTTTTTTGTATTTTCCCATTTTACTGAGAATGTGAAATTGAAAATAAGAAAAAGCTGAGAATTCAGGATTCCATTGCTTGTTTTATATGAAGCAATCTGGATTTGCTTTATGGAAATAAAATTGGGAGATAAAAATGTTTTTGTTTTTTTTTCATTTTCTTATTTTTGCTTTCAAAATAGATGTGGATTGAACAGATAATTGAAATAATTGCATAATTGAAATGCAATCGTTAAATGCCTTTTCAATTTTGGAAGATAAAATGATTTCTGCTTGAGATCCGTGCAAAAGAGAAACCTATTTCAGTTCAGGAAAACCTGTAGTTTTCAGAACTAGATATAGTAGAAAAATTCACTTCACAAATGTGAAAAGTTTTCTAAGGCCACCACGTGTGTATTATTGATTCATGCATTAAGCAATCTACAAAAAAACACCATTGTGACATAAATTCAATCGGCCATTTTACACTACATACTGTATATCTGAACTAAAAGCATCATCATTTATTTATATCTCCTGCTCCTTCATCAATAGAGACCATAAAGGCAGTTTTGCCCTGCATTGTGCATGAGCCCGAGCAGGGCGGCTGCAGCAGATTCGGGCCTTAGGCAATAGATACAGTATCACTAACGCTGATTGGATTTCACTGTCTAAACTGTGACTCCCACACACTCACCCATATTAATGCACACTCGGGCAGTTGTTTTTCAGCCTGTGTTATGGCATGAGTTATGAAGCAGTTATGATTTTGCAGGATTATTGATGCCCGTTGGGCCGAATGGGACCAGGGGCGGGAGCTCTGGGTGAGAGTGTCAGCTAGAGTGCATGTTATTGATCGCAGAGGAAAATATCAAGTGTGGACGCACATAAATCACACCGAAAGCCATTACGATTCAAATCAATTATAGCCCCGCTTCTGCAGCAAGTCACGCATGAACACACACAGACACATACGCACAAGTGCACACACACACAGACAGATGCCCAGAGTTGGTTGCTTTTTGTGGATGATGGAAATTAAAACCTGCTCATTATTTTGGATGAAATAAATCTCAGGCTTAATGACTGACCCACCTATGAGAGACTTCCGTCGGCTTTGAGTGTGAATCCTATTTATTTCATTCTGACAGGGCAAACCTGGGGAAATGAGACACACACACATACACACATTATCAAATACATTTAGTTAGCGTTATAAATGTGACCCACTTTAAGTAAAATTATCATCCTGCTTTTTCTATTTCTATCCATTTCTCTCTCTCTCTTACCATCTGGTTTCTGGAAGCAGTAGCACCACTCGTTGTTGGAAAGCTTCCCATCCTTAAAGGAATCACAGGAGTTGAAAAGTGGGCGCATACACAGCTCATACTTGTCCAGATAAATGGCGCTGAGCTCTGACTGGTCGAGCAAGAGATCATAGTTCATGTCCAGCTTGTTGAACATCCAACCAAGAGAGTCCTTACAGATGGGGAGGATGCTGGTGTCGAAACCTACAGGAGGGAGAAGAGAAACTTTTTGCTGTTGTAATCATAAAGACTGTCCCTAGAGCAGTCCCTTAATCACAATATGCTCATACTGAACAGCCTTTCAACACACTGTACTCACTGACCGTCCTCTAAAACTGCAATTATTAATAATCCTATTCTCCAGTGTCTTCCAACTAAAAATGGTGGTTAAACATACAAAGGCTACAAAACATGAACTCATAAACACAACACAAATACACACAAGGTCATGTCCTTACGTCCTTGACCGTTGTCATTGGCAGAAGTCTTGAGGTCTCGATTGGCATCCATGTGCAGCACGCCAAACCAGTCTTTCAGTCTAGAGGCCAAACTCCTCAGATCAGCATCACTGCAAGCTGGACACACACACACACACACATATACACCTTGTCAAGCCAAGAAATCTCATTATTTTATTATCTGTAACAGAGGCAAAAGACAAATTAGTGGCCCAGCTCAAGCTGGTTAGATGCCAAAGTAATGAGGCAAGACAAGAGTCCTGACTCGCAGCCCTTTTTCTATTTGGAAGTAATCTGCAGATGAAAGCACAACAGTGCAGTCGGCTACTGCTGGATGCCTGGAGATGAAAAGAATCCAGTAAACAGCCTTGGAGAAATACCTGCAGCAATCAAACATGCCATGTACTGATGAAGCACAATAAAGCCCAACATCATAAAACGAGCCTCCGCCAATGCGCCTTCCATTACATTTCACCTGTCTGATCTTCACTTTCATCAGCCGGTGCGCACTATACCGTTCAGAAGCGCAGACTTTTATTGGCTATTTGGGACAAGTTCATCTCATGCAGTTATCAGTCAGAGATATAAAAATAAAAAAAAGAAAAATGAGCAATAATGCTATGGTCTGAACTGCAGTATAGACAACAGAATTGGACCCAGTGCAATAAAGAAATGGTGTGAGTGAGTGTATGATGCAACTCAAGGCATCACGCAATACAGTACACTAAAATGTAGCAGCTCTTCAGGGAAAAAAAGAAAAGAAAATGAACCGTTGGAAACATTTATTCAACGATTTGCCCAGGTTAACTAGAGCTTTATTGACAGACAATTTAACTAACATGTTGTTAGTTCTAGCCTCATTCTCAGGTCATGAGGTTACCACCACCGTTCAAAACTGTTAAAGTTTTCAGCACAGACTTGCTCTAATCTCTTTCAAAATACTGGTGGGATTCTGTCTGCCTGCTTCTAAGCACATAGAAAAGAAAAAAAACATAAAAAAAGCAAAAGATTTTAAGCTGGTATACTGAAAATTGATATAAAAATCAATGGCAAATGCAATATAATATACTCTGTGTGTGTGTGTGTGTGTGGATGATGTTCTTTATATTTTCAGAATATTTAACAAAACAGCTCTTGATCTACTAATAAAAAAATTCTTAAGTATTAGTTTTTACCCAACAATATACACTCTGTTAAAGGTCCACTGTGTATTCTGAATGTCCCTTCCTTACCCCTCCCTTCCCAAGAAGGTATGAAAACATACGGTGGCCATCAGGTGTCCATACTGTACCTCCAAGTACTTACATTCACACTCACTTGCTTTTTCCCTGCTAAATAATAAGTACGATCCTCTTGTAAGCCAACATGGCGGGTTCTCAGAACTGCACCTGCTACCTATGTAGATATAAAGGGCTCATTCTAAGCTTACGAAAACACAAAAATTCATACTTACAGGTGATTATACACTAATAAAAACATACTTATGAATACTATATTCTATTTCTGCTAGTAGATCCCACTAAATGCTACATAGTGGACTTTTAATATAAACAAATGGGGACATTTAGGAAATGTGCATAATTTGCACCATTTTAGATATCTACTGAAAGATTTTTTTGTTTTGTTTTGCTTTGTTTTTGTTGACAAAAAAAGGTGTTTAAGATCACCAGCCTCCATAGAATTCATTCCCAGATATTACTAATACATAGATGAGTAAAGTTGAGATTAGTTCTAGGAAACGTGTTTCAAATACAACCCAGTTAACTGCTCCAATCAATCAAATATATAATAGACAAGGTGAAATTTACTACAGAAAGATGTGTTATGCATTTAAACCTGGATCACTATTCAGTTCTTCCTTTTCAGGGACATGATTCAATTATTGAGCAACCTGTGGAATTAAAACACAAAGTGGAATTGAATTGCCTGAGTAAGGAACGTTCTATATGTTTAAGTGGTTAACACTGTATCATGTCTGCTATCAGGAGGCATACAATTAAAGCAGATTTACACTAAACTGCAGATAAAGTAAACACATATCTGAACAACTCAATTCAGCTGACTTCCAATAATTCATCACTATATAATAGTGTTATTAAATTCTCGATTTTGATTGGTCAATAGGTGACAAACTTCCTATAGAATTAGCCCTGGCTCTAATGCAAATCACAACTTCAATTTAATTCAGTTTTATTTGTATAGTGCTTTTAACAGTGGACATTGTCATAAAGCGGTTGTGCAGAAATATATCAATTCCAGAAATTTATATCTAGTTTTAGATAAATATTTAAATTTTACATATATGAGCTAGCCAGAATCAAAAGTGAACCATCCTCCTCAGCATGACATGAGATAATACAAATCTAAATCATTTTACATGTATAACTGTATAATGTCATCACTACAAGCAATAAATCCTTAAATTAGTCTCCATTATGAAATTACACTGACAAAAATGTATTGAATTTACCTGACTTAAATGTATACATTGGTTCTACATGAACGATCTGAGTTGAGTTTTCACAGTTTGTTTTTGTACAGCGAGCATGATCTGATAGAGTCCTGGATAAAAATGCACTCAGGCTGAGGACTGAACCAAGGAGCTCCACGCTTCAAGTGTACTCACTACACTGCTTAACCATACCGTGTAACCAACCTCAGTCCTACTATTTTTCCTACTACTCATTTCTTCCTGTGCAGCAAAACAGCAATGGAGAAGAGCTACAGCTGATGAACTGTTTGCCGTCCTCCAGAGCAAAATGGGATGCATACATTAGCTACTAGCACGTCCATTTTGTCAGTTTAATACCAGGAGTCGTCTCATGAATATGTTTTTTGTTGTTGTTGAGAGATGACTTCTGCAAAAATGCATAAATGTGCATGTGCATGCTGTTTTAGAGGACAGATGTAGTCACGTTACAGTTAGATCCAGCTCAATTGTAATTATTAATGTGAACCATCAGAGCACATCCAATCGGAGCGGAATGGAACAACAAGTAATGTGAACCTAGCCTTTATGATTAAAAAATAAATGTGTGTTGGTGATATGGTGATGATTTTTTGTGAAATGGTTCTGTGAGATGTTGACTATGCTTAGAAGGAGTCTCCAGTGTCAGCGCTTTGTAACAGTCAGAGGTAGCGCTGTAACTTTACTTTTTCGCTACAGGAAAGTCTTTTGGATTTTGTGCTGCGTAGTTATAACAGGAATAGGAATAAGGAAGGACTATTTATAGCTGCTAGCTCATCAGTGATAATGAGAAAATACTGAACTTGAGGGTGGAAAGAGTAATCACACTCATACGCTGATTATTTTTATACAACAGCATGCTTAACTTGTTTAATTCATTACATAATTCACTATTCACACATTCACCAGTATAAAAAAAGAGAGAGAGAGAGAGAAACACTGGCACACAGAGACTAGAAATGAGAAGAAAAATATGCAGAAAATTTTGATCAGCTTTCTGCCAGTGTCTGTTTCTGTGCCTCAACTCTGGACTGTGTGGAAGGCAACCCAAAGTGTCTTTGTGTGTGAGAGAGCAAGACGAATGGAGACAGGACTTGATGTGTAAGTGTGTTTCTTATTCTGTACCTGTTCAAAGCTCACACCTGCTGTCTCATACATAAATGCCTGCAGGCCAAGCGTACACTCATGTTGTGAAACCTATGTGCCGAATTCTCCCTTTCATCCTACTCCATTCTTGCTCCATCCATCCTGCTGCCTTTTTATTCCTCACTATCTGTATTCTGTATCCTTCATCTTATTCACGTTCCAAGAATTTTACAGGGGGAAGTGTTCTGGAGTTGACATTCTCGCTCACTTCAGGGTTTTTTTTTTTTTAAGTAAATACAAGAATGAGTCAAATGAAAACCTTAAAAGTGTGACAATGTTAATGTGCAATAACTGTTCCTGTTCATTGTGTGCTGTAAGTGTCATGATAAAATGTGCAATAATAATGCATGTTTTTTTTGTTTGTTTTTTTTACTTATACTATTATTATTCTATTCAGTTCCATTCTATTACATTTTTCTATTTTATTCTATTCTAATATATTCTATATTCTTCTCCTGAGGAAATCATCTACGACTCACAATCAGGTTAAAACAGCCTGGTATCTTGTTGCAGCACAACAGCACATGGCTACATATTGCACCTTACACGCTTACAACCATCAAGAACCTGCAGTTTGAGTGTCTACCACATCTGTTTTGTTCAGCAGATCTCACTCTGAGTAATTTTCATGTTTTTGGACCACTAAAAGACTACCATTGGGTAAAAAGTGTAAGAGATGGTGCATCAGTTGCTGCTTATACAACTGGAAGGATTTTTTTGTAGAAGAATTCAGGCATTTATATATATGAAGATTTTCATTTGACTGACCTTTGAATGTTTTGTGAGCAATACACAGTACATGTTTCATATTATGCATACTTTAGAAATGATTTGGCACTTACACCATAGCTTTGGAAAATATTAATACAAATACCCTATATCAAAGTTCCATATACCAGGTAACCATGGCAACAGACACAGATAATGGTTTAGTCCATTCTGTCTTTGAGCCATTATCACCTTTGCTATCATGTTGCTAAATGACAAAAAAAAAAAAGAATTATTCATATCCACAAGAAAGAATGATTTATAGACTATGTATCATGGTATGGAAGTGATTTCATGAAACACCCATAGAACAAAGTCCTTTTTAGAATATGGTGACTATCCTGTCCCTTAAAATACTGCTTTAAAAAATGCTCTTGTAGCCCCACATAAAACACATCATTGTCTAACTTCAAAAGTTCTTAAGCAATAAAAGCAGATAGTTTGATTCATTATATACATCTTTATCTTTGTGTACTTTCAAAAGTTTCAAATTTCCCATCTGCCAAGTAGAAAAATAGTTTGCCAGCTGCAGGCCAGCTGTATTGCTGTAGAAGCAGACATTTAAAAAATATAACTTGTTCATTTTAACATCACAGGCTAAACTTGTTGTAAGTATGATGTCTATCACAGATGTATATTAGAGGAATACAATCTTTTTCTAACAATATAAATAATTCAAAAAACATTTGTCCATGCTTTTCATGTCAATAACTTTGTATAAATTAAAAAAAAGTTGGGGATAAGTGCTTCTAGGGTCAAAGTTCACAAGAATGAGTGGCTATTTCAAGAAAGATCTTTCTGCAGTCTTGTAGCCAAGAAGACACACCCACTTCAGTACCCGACACACCCGCTGAGACAATACGTGTTAATGCCCGGAAGTACTGCTGGAAGTTCCTAACCCAAAGCCTGACCCTAACCCCAACCCTAACCGTAATCTGAGGTCTAATAAGGCTGCCATAGTATGCAAGATGGCGGTTTTCTTAAGTGCGCATGTCATGTAGCAGGCCTGTTGTGTAAGTACTGTATGTCCACAGTTAAGCCTACTTGGCCCTTTCAACCAAGACCGGTAAAGTTTCCTGCAGCACCCTATAATTTGCTTAAATTTACTTGTAAATTCTATTTATTTTTGTAGGACATTATGATGTGTTATTGAGGCCACACCTTTCAATCGTCCTGTAAAATGAAAAAATGAAAAAAGTAAGTAAGTAAATAAATAAATAAATAAAATAAGGATTTCAGATAATATTTTCTTGATGATGATACGACTCATGATGTGTGCTTTGAGATGCTGTTGATGCCATGTTGGAAAGTACAACTTTAATTGATATTTGTCATTGGTCTTACTGTCAGTGATGTAACAATTAATAATTCCATTGATTTAATGCAAAGGTATCACATTACGAATTGCTGGTCAGCAAGCCACTATATTTTGAGAATGACCCAAGAACATGTAACATTTAAAATGTTGAGTAGAATATTAATGCATGTGCTGTACATTTAAATGTATGAAAAGAAAAGAAAACATTCACACAAAAGTAAGTGCCAAAAAAAAAGGTTAATGGCCAGACCAGACAGCTCTGCTTAATATGGTGGTGTTTATGGCTGGTATTTTCTGATCTTAGGGATTATTAACTGGTACCTGATGTACTGTCTACACATTCTGCCATCCTCAGCGATGCTTGTGGATCAAACACTGCTGCATGGAGCTTGTGACTGAAATTTATTACACGTTCTTGATCCATTTGCGTATGTATGTACTAACACTTTCATGTACTACTGATAGTGTGTGATCCTTTTTTCCCCTGTCATGTCTTGATTTGAAACATGTAAACACACACACACATACTTGTACCTTTGTGAGGACACTGATTGATATAATGCATTCCCCAGCCCCTTACAATAACCTTAACCATCATAACTAAATACCTAACCCCAACCCTTAGCCTAACCATAACTTAAACTTAATTCTAACCTGAACAATAAAACCAAGCCTTAACCCATAAACAGGCCTTTGAAGAGGTGAGGACCTGCCAAAATGTCCTCACTTCCCTAAAATGTCCTCACTCTGTTTGCTAAATATGTGTTTCGGTCCTCAGTACGTAGTAAGTACACACAAACACACACACAGAGGTATTATCAAATCCATATGCAACATGGTGAACAATAAGGAATAATTTACTGTTTGTTATCATTAAGCCTTGTTAAGCCATGTACTTTGAAATTACACCATAAGTAATATTCTATATTAATGTAATGCTGATGCTGGTTTCAATGTTGCGTTAGCCAGTATTTATTCCTTCCAGAAGAAAAAAATAAACCTACATATATTAATATAAATTAAATTACATCATGTTTATTAAATGTTGATAATCAGCTGAACTCAGATCACTGGGTGTAAATGCTGCAGCACGATCCAGTGTCGGTTATGAATTCCACCAATTAACCACCAAGAACTTGTTAATTAAGGCATTCATTCATGTTGGCTAGGAATAAACATTAATGCAGACATTCATTATTTAGTTAACATTCGAATTAAAAAACAATTCATTACAAGTGATAATTGCTGTGTTCAAATTATTTATGGTTTATTAATGCTGAAGTTCATACTTTGCTAATCTTAACCAATGAAGAAAATAATTTACAGTAAAGGAGCCACAATAAATAAAAAAATAAAAGCACACACACACACACATTTTTATTTTACCTCCCATTCATTTCTGTAGGCATAACCCTAACCCATCAGTAACGTTAACCATAGGTAATCAAACAAAATACAAGACTTTTGGCTATTTTAGTTCTTTGGTTGTATTTACAGATTTTGTAAAATTGAGTTCTCCCCTGCGGGGACCAGAAAAAATGTCCCTACAAGGTAAAAACAGCAAGCTTTTAGCACATTGTGGGGACATTTGGTCCCCACAATGTGATATTAACATGATCCACACACACACACACACACACACACACACACACACATTTGGTGTACACTCATGCTGGATACTGCACACGAACTCCCAATTTATTTTAGCTACAGGAACAAATGAAGCATAAAAGAACAGAAACCTCTTTGCAGGATGAACCACTGATGTACAGTTTATTAGGCTATTCTGCTAAGAAAGGAGGAAAAGCCAAAGATAACACATCATTTTCACTCTGTGTGTGTGTGTGTGTGTGTGTGTGTGTGTGTGTGTGTGTGTGTGTGTATGTGTCCATTACTGTCCATTTGTGACACTGTCTCTGCTTATAATTGACGCATTTGTATGCACACACTGGAATCACTGGCCCAGAAACCATGAACACACACATAAGCACTGCAAATGATGTGTTATCGTTAGCTCCAGGAAATGAAATACTAAAAGAAAAAAATCTCTATATCGTTCTATTTACATTCTCTGCTGATCAGCCGTGCCTGTGTGTGGTGTATATGTCATTTTTTTTGTATACAAATATAGACATGAATTATTTTTAGTACTGAAGCACTAGAGAAGCCAGCTGAAAACAAGATATAAACTGACATCTAGAGAAACCATCTGCAAACAAGATGCCATAACATGAGTGTAACCAGATTATGCAATCAATGTCGACATTAAAGTGCTATAGTGCATTTATTTAGTCAACACATTACAGCCCATTTCAGATAATCTTTGTATCATTGGCATGGCAGATTGAACCATACCTAAATCATGACATTCTGTTCAGTGGATAAGCTCCCCTTGGACACTACTTCTGTACCTAAGAACTACTGCTGTAATTATAAAGACTGCCATGTGTTTATCCCAGAACTCTTATTCATAATATGAACATACTGAACATTCTGTTTCCTTCTAAACATGCTGGAACTAAGCCTGTAGCTGTGCAGAAAGCAAGCTCCATGAAGACATGGTGTGCCAAGGTCGGAGTGGAAAAACTTGAGTGTTTTGACCTCAACCCCACTGAACACCTTTGGAATGAACTGGAACACCGACTGAACCCCAGACCTCCTCAGCCAACATCAGTACCTGATCTCATTAATGCTCTTGTGGCTGAATGAACACAAATCCCATAGCCACACTCCAAAATCTAGTGGTAAGACTTCTTAGAAGAGTGAAGGTTATTATAACAGGAAATGGGGATTCAATTTGGAATGAGCAGGTCAACAAGCACATGCGAGTGTGATGGTTAGGTGTCCACAACCCTTTGGCCATATAGTTTATCATAGAAAGTATCCAGAATTTAACTTTACACCTGCTCCTGAAAATATCTAAATAGTTGGTTCATTGGTGTACAAATTGGTGGTGCATTTAAATATTGCTGGTATGTAGTAGCAAACTACACCAAGCAGGACTCTCATTTCTGTTTTATGTTCGGTTCAGTGGACTATTGCATGTTTCCTGAATGATTCACGTATTCAGTAGACTGAGTTCTTTATGTACTCCTATTTGGCCACATAGAAAGATACAAAATGCTGGTTATTATGTTGCTGAAGGAGACAGCACTGACATTCAGTTCTAAATCTCTGAAATTAAAGTAAATAAACTATGTTTATCTGTATGTATCCTATTGAAAACTTCAGTCCTCTTCATTAACTTGGCCATGAATAGCACAAAGGTTTGCAAATGCAAATAAGCAAATCCTCTCAACAAGTCTTAGTCTTTTAAGTGTGTGGGTATGTGTTTGTGGGTATGCTGGCGGGTGGGAGGTCATGAATTCGTTTGCATGTGTGTTTGAGCACGTGAGCAGTTATTCATTTTATCTGAAATTGAGTTGCTCTGGGAGACTATATTTTGCCTGTAACCTATATGAATCCAGGGCAGAGAATGATGGAGAATGTAATCCTTTCCATTCTGCCAAGAAACAGAGGGAGATATCAGGCCATTTTATGTGTTTCTGCCTACTGGGTATGGGCGTATGTGTTTGTTCCTCACCCCAATTTCCAGTGCAAACAGCTAACGTACAGCTATAACTCACAGCTCAGTGTAGTAGTCAGCTAGTTGACATGTTTATAAGGTGGTAAGAAAGCTGAAACTCATCACAGAGTAAAACACTCAGAATTTAGAGCAGATAAACAAGAATTATAAGTCCAACTGTGCACCATCTCAGATTAATAAAGGATAAGAAGAAGAGATATGAGAAGTGAGAAGCTGCTATAAACTTTAGATGACAGAGCCACAAATAAAGCAGACTGAAATGCTGCAAAATGGGTCAGACTGCCGTTAATTTGATGAAGGTGTAGTAAAATACAGCGAGTCCTGCTGTAAAGTGCTATAAGATACTATAAAGCTGTAAGAGACCTGACTGCTAATCAGTGCTGGACGGTGGTGATGGATTAAGCACTTTGTCCATTTTATACTCAGCTCCTTAATTCGGAAATGGTCTAATCAAAAGGCAATAACATACATCTATTGGAGAGCAGTGAGAGGGAGGGAGATTTACAAGTAATGGAATCAGAAACTTTTACATAGGGTATCAGTTGGGATGTTCAGGTCTGTGTGTCTGTCAGTGCCTTTGCTAAAGTCTATATGAATGTCACAAATACTGAGGCAAGTAGATGTAATAGTGAGTAAAATCTTTAATATCAAATCCAATGATGAAAACCTGAATCAAAAACAAAGAACATACCTTTTAATTATAAAACATACTTTAAAGTATAAGGAAAAATCATATTTCTGACTCTACATCCCATGAATCAGTTTTTGGAATATATTTTCCCTCAGTCAGTAACCAATAGTCCCAGGAAAAAATTTAATTATAAACAAAAAAGGAAAAGTTTCATTAGAAATAGAGTCTGAAAGTTAATGAATAGGTTGACGTATCCATAAAATTAATAACTGTCTGTAAATGATTTCTTCTGATGTGCCTGGTGTAACTGAATGACTGAAAGAATGTGGCTGTGTAGCTGTAGCTCTTGTAGAAATGAAAATTGATCAGCTAGCCTTTGATATACCTGCGTGCCTTGTGTTTTCTGACTTTTGCTTGCCTCACATGTTTTGGACTTTGTTTACCTTCCTGCTTCAATAACATTTCCCTGCTTTTACATATTTGCATTTTTACCTGATGTTAAACTTGTGTATACAGTGCATGTATTATAGTCATTAAATTATTACTGAATTCAAACCAGTACATATGAATTCCTCATTTATTTCAGATTAACTGTATAGTATAGTGTATATATATTTCATCCTTATTTATTATGTAAATTTGACCTTGAGGCATCCCTGAGCTGTACAAAAAATAATGGAGCTGTTATTCGAAAAAATAAGTAAAAAGCAGGAGCAGAAAATGACTAAACCTTGAAATTCCCAACATCTGTTGACTGTTTTCACTCTCAGTCCTATGAAATCTGTAGAGCAATCTCATGATCTCGTCTGGTCTGTCTCAGGCAAAGCCCTGCATTATTACTTACTTTGGTGCTCAATGAGCTTACACAGATCTCTTATCTCTCAGAGATCCAGAGACCATGTTTTGACCAGCGTCTCACGGCAAGTCAGAGAGCGGAAGAGGAAAAATGAACCTCTTGCTCTGTGTCTCAGTGCTTTTTTTATATACTGTATGTCTGATGATTTCCCTTTATGACTGTGTGTATGAACTACATGATATAAGTGGTGACTACTCACAGACAAGGGAAGAATTTTTCACTGCCCTGGGTAGCACAATGTAGTTGAAACTATTTCTTATTACATTTCCTGTTTTCTTTGAACAAATAAACATGCAGGCTGGCTAATGAACTAGCAAGGTAACTAGCTTGCAGTCTAATTAGAATGCAGAGTAGCTAATGAAATAATCAGATGTTATAATCAGGTGAATAAAACATGGCTTTATTAGCTAAGTAAGCAGAAGTTAACTAGACTAAAAAGTGGTAGCAAATATAATATAAAAACATGATGCGCTAGTTTGATAGTTTAAGGCAGACTAAGAGAAATGAACAAGATTTGATTATTAGCTTCGAAGTTTCTAATGTCACGCTTCCTTCCTTGACAAAAAAAAGGCACTTTGTAGGGTTTTGGCTATAACATTTGATGATCTAGACACAAAATAGGGACACCTGGGTACTGATCCACCCATGCACAAGAGATTAAGTAATCTCTCTCAGCTGAAAACTTCTCTTCACACAAAATGTGTATTCTTTTTCTTTACGTTACCTTATGGCTTTCTTTTTTTTCCCTATCATCGGGAGATCAACTTCAAATCTTGACAGTGCCACAGCCATCTGTAGCCAGGAGTTCAGTACAGAAGTCTTGTCATTCACAGTGAGACTAATTGTGGGTATTTTTGAGCTCATGTATGCAGAATTAGGGAGGCAGCACTTTCCTCGAAGTGTATTACTCTGTCCTGTGATGTAGCACAAACAGCAGTTTGAATAGATACAGCTGGCTGGCTTCACGTGTCTCAAAGGAAACATGTGTTAGTTCTTCTAGCCTTCAGACGTCATGTGAGGCAAGAGCTAGACAGTGGGTGGGAATTTACAAAAATGGGGAAAAATATAAGGTGCTAGATAAAAAGGAAGGTACCACACTACATCTCATTTAAACCTATCAAATCAAGGAGTATTTTCTTTGAAATATATATTTCATCAGTGTGTTTGACATTTACAAAGAGCTCTCACTGTTTATGATATTTTGAAATTAAATCTGATAACATTGCAGTGTTTTCTGGACAATATCTGTTTCTAATGTCTAAAGTCATGCTGATTCAGTATCTTTGCAATACAAAGGTTCATCTGAAAACCTTTCCTTGAGCTGATAAAGCAAAAGAACAGCCCTTAGGCTGGCAACAGGGATTCCCTCAAGGCTATATGGCAGGGACAAATCTTTAAGAGTGAGTTTTTAAAACAAAAAAGCATACTGGAATGCAGAACAAAGTGTATGGCACAGAGGGAGACAGACTTTAAAAAAGGATAAGAAAGAAAGAAAAAAAAGGAGCCGAGAGACAAGCTCGAGTCCTATATATCACACCTGCACCACCTCGGCGCACCACCTCGGCGCGCCACTGCCAAGCGAGGAGTTACAGTCGAGAAAAAAGTGCAAGGTCTGAGGCTAACAAGTCTGAGACGTTTGCTAATGAACTGAATGCCACACAGGCAAACCCACATCTCGACATGGTACCAGCCCACACACAGTGCACACGAAATGGACATAAATGAGAAATGCATTAATCCCTGCATTTTTATGTCGTTCTACATGCTTTGTGGAGACACAATAGTTAGTCCCCCATGCATATGTCTATATGGGTGGGATGATCATAAAACTGAGACGGTGCAGAATTTCCCTGAAGCTAGCATCATTATCTCTGCTTTGCTTCAGCGATAATGGCGGGATACACACCTGTACATCATCAGCGAAATCATCCATGAGATCACCAGAAGCAGTGCTACACATCACATCACAGTGCAACTGACTTGTAATCAATTCTAAATATTCTTCTTACTATTGGCCTACGACAATAAACCCTTTACCAGTCACGTGAATAGGAAGATTTGTGCATGTGCTCATTCCAGCAATTATCCAATCAACATTTTTTCCCAATTTCTTACTGTCCAGTTTTGGTGACAGGAGTGGAAGCCGATCTTGTCTTCTGCCGTAGGATCTCATCCGCCTAAAGGTTCGATGTGCTGTGAATTGTGTGATACTTTTCTGCTCAAAATGGTTGTAAAGATTGCGTATTTGAATTAGCGACGCCTTCCTGTCAGCTCATAGTCCTTTGTTGTCTCTTATCAACAAGCCGTTCTCATCTACCACACCAGCGCAAAGAACAGAGAACAAGACAACCACTGCCTATGCAACCATAACTGATACAGATTGACCACCAAAATGTTTTCAAAGACCACCACACATAGGGTTTGGTTTGCTGGTCCTTCAGTGAGAACTCACTGTCCGACACAGTTTTAAATAAAGACCTCGCTAATTAGATGAGTTGGTTTATTGATGCAAAATAATATTTTCCCTTTGGGGGAAAGCATTACCAAAGACAAAATGTTTTGCTTGAAGTGAGGGCTCCAAGCAGAACTTATTTAGAGAGCTAATGAGTCTAAGTTTTCCAAAGAACCCCAAACATGAAAAAGTAAACAGAATATGCAGCATGTGTAGCAGGAGCTTCCCATGACTGGAGATCTAGACTACTTAACAGCAAAAAAAATCTAAATTAAACTAAATACTGTTACACTGTTAGAAGACCCAAACTGTCTTTTCAATATGGTATTTTGATACTGCAAGAAATATGGTGACATGTTGATGACCTAGCACACAGTCCCTCAGATTATGATGAAATAGTGTGTTGAATCCTCCAAGCAAACAGAAGTAATTGAAGATAGTGATATTGGAAAACTCATTCCACAAAATGATGGATTTTTTTTTTTAAAAATGCCCTTAACTTTCCGCTGCCATGAAAATAACATTTTGTGTTGGGCAAAAACTAGTGTCCCTTCTAACCTTAGACCAGAGCTGCTAAAATATATGGCACCAGACTGGTAAGAAGCTGTGTTTAAATTATTCAGTGTAGTTCTCACTGCAGGCTGCTCTCCTGAACTCGGGAATATGGGGTCGATATCACCAATTCACAAGAGTGGAGAGAAACTGGACCCCAACAGCTACAGAAGTGTGTGTGTGTGTGTGTGTGTGTGTGTGTGTGTGTATATGAGAGAGAGAGAGAGAGAGATTTCCTGCAGTTTTATCAATGCCTGAGTATGTGCCTTTTCTAATTAAACACAGTGTCGTACAGAGAAATTCAATTAGCTTCCTTTTAAATCATAGAGCCATAAAATCATAATGATTGCATTTACACACCTTAATGAACAAATATATTCGCTAAGCTAAGTAAACAAAAGAAAATACATGTTCATGCTTTATTGATTTATAAACCATTTCATTCTGTTTTGGCATGAAAAATTTGACCAAAAGAAAATGAGGAAAACAAAAAGCAAGCTACTACTACACAGTAATAAATAAGTATGAGCTAACATTAGAGCCGTAGCATCTAGTTAACAGTGTTAATCAGCATGTTTCAGTGTAACTGACTAGCGAAGCCAAGCTTATTACTCAGCAAAAGATGAAGACTGTCAGGTTCATAAATATTTGGTCTGCAGTAGCCTGAAGTCAATCACCTGAGCTGAATCCAACTGAGCATGCATTTCACTTGCTGAAGGCAAAATGCCCTAAGAACAAGCAGGAACTGAAGACAGCTGCAGTAAGGGCCTGGCAGAGCAACACCAGGGAAGAAACCCAGCGTCTGGTCATCTCTATGGTTTCCAGACTTCAGGCAGTGATTGACTGCAAATGACTTAAACCAAGTATTAAAAATTCAGACCATTGAAGTCCAAATATTTATAAACCTGACTGTCTTTCTATATCTTCTGCTGAGTAATAAGCTTGACTCCACTAGAGAGCTACACTAAAACATGCTGATGAATAGTTTTAACTAGATACTACACATAGGTTTAATGTTAGCTCATGCTTATTTATTACTGGCTAGTACTAGAGCTAGATTACTCTTTATCTCATTTTCTTTTGGGAATAGAGGTTTTCAATGCAAAACAGAATGATATTTTTATTAAATGTTAGTTTCTCCAACTACTTTCAGTCCCTTAAGGGGAGGTGGGGAGGGGTATAAACATAAAGTGCTGTAATTTCTACAACTGATATGGATGTATTTCATTTAGTTTATTTATGAACATTTATGAATCTGAATGTAGTTGTAGAGTCCAATATGGAAGGTCTGTATTAATTATGTAAATTTAATACTGTAAGTTAAATACAACAGTTGTGGTAGAATAAATATCTAAAACTATTGTAATAATTTGTAAGAATATTTGCATAATGTGATACGCGGAACATATGGTACTCAATCTCAGGTCTTAATTGTTCTAATTTAGAAATCACTGCAGTATGCTTTATTGTAAAACATTGTGAAACTGAATTAAAAAAACATCAATTTGGTTTGCTTTTCTTCCTTTTTGGAAAATAAGTTACAATTATTTGTAAAGTTAAAAACTTGTTCAGTTGAAGAATCTTTGTCAGATTTTTGGAGCTACTGTTCTTCTGATGGTTGATATACAAAGGGTAAATAGTAAATTAAATGATATAAAAAAGGTAAATACTATACGCGTAGTTTTACAGCGGTTAATTGTTTCATGACAGTATTCTAAGGCTAAGAGTACCTACAGAGATTTGCTTAAACACCTCTACAGAATAAATGAGTTTAGTAATGTTATAAATATCAACAGTCTGGAATCGTAGCTTATAAGCTGGGAGGAAATAATCAAGGAAATAAACACACACACACACACACACACACATGCACACACAGCAAATGTCAACAAATACCTTCTCTCTCTTTATTTTCTTATCCTGCTCATCTATCTTCCATAAGCCTTTGCTGCATCTTCTCTCTACATTTTTATGCACCACAAGCTCAAGGGAAATATCTTAGTCCTTCATAAGCCAATATATACAATACATATCCAAACCATAATGCTGTAAACAAAACAATAAGGACATTAAAACCCCCTTCAGGAGTGTGGAGAATATTACTCATTTCATCCCGAGTGCTATTTTATGAATTACAACTGGATGTCATGCTAAAGTCGTACAGTGCCTCTATTCCTTCAACTTTAATTTAGATATTCCAAAGATTTTCTATTTGAGACTACATTATCCTGAAATCAGTTTCTTCTTCTGAAATACAACCTCTAGTATAACACCTTTAAGTCTTTTTAAAGCGACCTCGTATAAACCTCAAAATTAATTAGTTGCTAACTCATGACCGTGATAAAAATGTCTCCACTGTCACTTTATTATATGACCTACTCTATAGCAGTAACTATTCAGATTTTACAGTCAATAAGTTGTAATCATAAATTTTGGCACCCGTTATTGATTATAAAAAAAAGTGTAGGTGAACCTCATTGTAATGTGCAAGTTCATGAGGCAAGACGCTAGTGAGTAAAAATCAGCACCTGTTTTAATGTGGGCAATATAGCAATCATCATTATAGTCCATAGAGTGGGTCAAATATACAATGAGGCAGCAACAAATTAGAGGAGGCAAGAACAAAAAAACAAAAATGAATGGGAAATAGGAAATCAGAACTTAGGATCATAACAACACAGAGATGTATGATAAGACTAAATGAAAACCACAGAAACAGCAGGGTAGAAATAGCACTACACTACAAAGTTTTTGCTTCTTGAACACTGTTGGGTGTTTCTTATAGATTTTTGGGTGCTGATCACGAATATCACAT
>JAQQZU010000012.1:6242908-6250408 GCA_030068025.1 Parauchenoglanis punctatus
CCCGCCTCTCGCCCGAAGATGCTGGGATTGGCTCCAGCTTCCCCGCGACCCAGACGGATAAAGCGGTACAGATAATGTATGGATGGATGGACAATTCTGTTTGTGCACTGGCAATTTGCATTTTTCAAACTGTTTGCAAAGGCCGTTGATAAATCCTACACATTCTAAAGTACTATTCTTTCCTTTAAAAGGATGGCTATGTTTGTGTAATCTATTAACCTAAGTATATAGCACAAAACTCACTTTTTGCTGTTGTTGTATTTTCCGCCGCCATATTTGGAAATGCACAGTGGCAGAAGTGATATAAATGGAAGACATTACTCAGCTCCTAGTTGTTTGGGGAATGTCAAGCCTGTCTCCAGTTTCTCACTGAAATGTGCTGGTGGCTGAAAACCTTCGAGCAGAAAGCAACTGTGTTGTGTGTGGATACTTTTGCTGTGTTTTGTTTTACTTTACATTTCATCTGTGTCATCAGTCTGCACTTTTTTGTGCGTATTATCGTGAGCATTACAGTCAGTCAATTATACTGACGTGATTGACAAAATGTGGGATGGGAGCTCCTCATGATCAGGTTCCTCATGGTGACACTTTTCTACCACTAGGGGTTTCTGGATTTGTGTGGTTATAAGCACTTCTAAATATAAATATCCTCACACACCAGAAACACCGCTACAGTGCCAGTCCTGATCCATGCTGGGTAATCAACCTCCCAAAACTCAGCAAGAACAATCAGATAGGAGCCTTGGGTTGTTTTGTTCTGCGCTTTCCCTCAGTGACTGCCTCGCTTTCATAAATGAGGAAAGTTAAAACAAAAAATTTGGATAGGTAGACTGAGTCTGAATTCTACGAGTTGAAGGAATTCCTCACAAAAGAGCCAGCGCTTCTAAACTTTAATCAAACTTTTATCTAGCAGATGTCAGAGAGTGGCCTCAGGGCTGTACTGTCCAAATAGCCAGCAGGTGAGGAGCATTTTGTAATATTTACAAGTCTTAGATCTCAGTCATCTCACCTTCTGAGCAAAAATACACAGCACTGGAGTGGCAGGTGAAGCCCAAAAGCTCAAAGTTTAATATGAGAAACTGAAATGACTGGCTGTGTACACAAACACATTAATAACAGCAGGGGGTTGTTTTTCATCACCTGCTACTAGAAGACTCATACAGTAATGTGTGTGTGTGTGTGTGTGTGTGTGTGTGTGTGTGTGTGTGTGTGTGTGTGTGACTTTTCATTTCAACCTCTGTGCATTCAAGCAACAACGTGGGGGAAAAAACAACATGGATGCCTCCACGTCCGTCCAACACTCTAGCCAGCTAACTGTGAATGATGTAAAGTACCAGTCAAAAGTTAGGACACACCTACTAATTCAGTGTTTTTTCTTTATATATATTACTTAAAAGACCCTTCATATTTTAAAATAATGATGGACTGTCATTTCTCTTTACTTAGCTGAGCAGTTCTTGACATAATATGGATTACCAGAGTTGTTGAATTGGGCTATTTACTGTATTCGACACAACACAACTGATGATCTCAAACACATGAAAAAGGCAAGAAATTCCACTAATGAACGTTTGACAAGTAAACTGAAAAGCATTCCAGATGACTACTTCATGAAGCTGGAAGATAATGTCAGTAGTGTGCAAAGCTGTCATTAAGGTAAACAGTGGCTACTTTGAAGAATCTAAAATATGAAATATATTTTCGTGTTTTTTTTTTAATCTTTTCTTTTGTTGTTGTTAACCACATAATTGCAGATGTGTTATTCATAGTTTTGATGTCTTCAGTCTTGTTCTACATTGTAGAAAATACTCAAAATAGATCAAAACCTATGCAGGACTAGGTGTGTCCAAACCTCTGACTGGTATTGTATATTTACCCTTTCAAAATAGTAAAATATATAATCACTGTTATAAGTTAAAAAGCAAATATAGCTGTACGTTGGGGCAGCATGGTGGTGTGGTGGTCAGTACTGTCATCTCACAGCAAGAAGGTTCTGGGTTCAAACATGCTGGCTGACTGACTGGGGGCCTCTCTGTGCAGAGTTAGCATGCTCTCCCTGTGCCTGCTCGGGTTTCCTCCGGGTGCTCCGGTTTCCTCCCACGATCCAATGTCATGCAGATTAGATCAACAGGCTACTATAAATTACCCACAGGTGTGATTGTGAGTGTGAATGGTTGTTCATCTCTATGTTAGCCCTGTGATAGAATGGTGACCTGCCCAGGGTGTACCCCACCTCTTACCCAAAATCAGCTGGGATTGGCTACAGCTTCCCCACATTAATGAACTGATTTAGAATAATAAACTTGGCACATAGTGGAACACAGACAGAAAAAGGCAAGATAAAGAAATAAGAGAGACAGAGTGAAACGAGGGGAGGGAAGACAGGTAAAATGATGTGAAATAAGCCGAAGCTGAGTAGAGAAAGACTGGGGGATAAGGGACCAGAAGCCTGGAAGAACATGATGATAAAGACGATGCTGAGACAGAAGGGTAGTAAAAGCCAAGGTAAAGAAACTCATGAAGAAAAGGGGTGGAGCTGAGAAAACAGAAGACAGGGGAAAAGATGCTTAGAGGAGAGAGACAGAGATTTGATGGTAAGAGAGCATGTAATAGAAATTGTCCTTTTATGTACAAGGATTTATTCTGATTACTGGCTTGTACAAATTAGAGTTCAGAGTTCATCAAAATAGAGACATCTCTATCACATAAGTGTAATTTCTGCAAAAATCTAATGATGTAACTCATAGAGAGAGGGACAGAGAGACAGATAGGTTGGGCATCGTCTATGCCAGGATGTGGTAGTTGCTGCATCCTGGCACTGGAGAATATTACATGCGATCTTATCTTTCTGCTGAATTTAATGTATTTGCTGAATTAACGATAAGATGTAGATAATTTTCTTTTCTCTGTCAGGAAGCAAGATGGTGTTAATAAAATTTGGCTGATTAGCAGATTAGAAAATAAAAAGAAAAAACAAATCTCACTAATTTTTAGCAGCAAAAGTAAAAAAAAATAAAAATAAAGGTAAAACAGAGTGACCACATGGTTGGATCCTTTTGCAAATCGTTAATTGATACAGACTTCAATTGTCTAGTTACTTTCAATGTGTCTTCCAATGTTTACCAAAATTCAATGTTTATGCCAATGCAATTGTTTACGTTGTCATTTCAAACTACATAAACTGTCGTTACAGTTTATCTTCACATTTAATTCTGCAGTAATAAACAGATCTACACAACAGCACACACACATCTAGCCAATGCGGACACAACAGGCACAAATTAAACATCAACGTCATCACATGCAGCACATACATCTGCTATTTCGGGAAGACGCGTCAACATGATTTTGGACGGCTGTTAATGCATGTCCTAAATACTTCTGCTTCTATAGCTTTAGATAAATGAGAGTATTTAGTCAGTTGCTGAATGCAGTGAAACGTGTGTTTCTTGGCTAAACACCACCCCAAAAAAGTAGGTTATGTCGATTAATCAGCGGACGGAAGGGAAGAGAACTCAAGCTGAATTTGCTAATCACATGGTGAGAGTGTGGAGATTAAATAAATTATCACCAAAAGGGGTGCTGGCTTACAACACTGATGGGTTTAAATCACACATTTTACTCAAGAATGGCTGGAAGAAGTGGATGGTATGGAAATAAAAAAGATGTAGTGATTTCTTCTCAATTAGCAAGGTCTTGACACATCTCTGAAACATAAAACGTGTTGATGTGTGTGCTATCTGGGACGGAAAGTCACAGCTCAGGATCCTAATACTGGTATTTTCTTGGCAGCAAGAATTATGTCTAATCATGTAAGCAGGTTTAGCTTGAATTTTCAGGACCGCAGTTTTGCGTTTCATAATCCTTTTTGAGCCATAGCATATTTTTGACCTCCCTTTGCAGTTCCTTACAGCATGCTATACATGCATTATTTTTCAGGACATCCTGGTATATATATATATATTTTTCCTTTGACGGATCACTCTGTTCAAAAAATACACAAGCAACCACGCTGGATTGTTGACTGATCGTTCTCGGCACATGATGCAAGCCTTGCTCAGTCATCCAGGGTTCTCCTGTAGGATTCTGATGTGCCCGTAGGCTCTTTCGGACCAGAGGAACCTTTTCATAGTTCTTAGAGCTATTGGTGGAAGTACCCCATTTTTTGAGTGTCCGCACTGAAGGAACTGAGGGCTGTCATAGTTCTTAGCACGCCATTTTGAGGGACTTTTTTTAGCTCCTACATCAAGATAGGTAATCTTCCAGCACAAGAGGAACCATGAGTGACGTAAGTGTACAGTGATTGGACCAGATGTCATTGGTTAAACACATGCACCAATGCATTTTTAAAAATCACTATAAAACTTTAGCCATCGTGTAAACAACAGTTCTTCACATAGGGTTAATAACAAAATTAAAATAAAAAAACACAGACAAATAGGCTGACAGTGAAGTCCGGGTTTTATTGGGCATATATGCGACAAAGCAAATACAACGTGATTTTGACACATCTAAGCCAGATAGAAAAATCTTAATCAAACTAAATGTTCTTGTCTATATGCTCACCCATACTTTTTTATCTATCCCTTATCACCTGTTATCAAATAATAATCAATGTTAGGTAAACATATTTTAAGCAATCACCAACTATTTTACACCCGAATTTGCTCTTTATAATGTAAAATAAAAAAGTTTTTTTTTCATTATTATTATTTTTCTGTCAGCACATAACACTTCCTGGTGTCCTCCATTCTATGGCTAAATGGAATGATCCAATTTTATAGAAACATGCGACTGAAACACAACACATCTAAGCGAAGAAGTTTAAATTATAATGTTGCTATGCCGGCTCACTTCAGCGTTTCTACTGGTGTTGTGAATGCAAACGTAGAAAAAGCCCTTGAAGCTGTGTGGCTCCCGGGAAACCTCCCCAGTGACTAGTTCCTCTCAACAACTCATTAGAACTGTTTGGTCTGAACACGCCTCATTTCTCTTCAGGAAGAACACTCTTCAGGAAGGACGGGATCTGTTTGTAACTGGTCTTCCTACATGTGCCAGGAGGTATCGCTAGCTTGTGCATCAAATCGCAGTGTTAGCCAAGTAGCTAAGTTGGGTAGCTAATTTCATCAAGCATTAGACAGCAGTGCATATGTGCTAGACTGAGTTATTTATTTGAGAAGATCAGTTACGCATGGAAAGCTACTAAGTCATAACCAGATAGAATCTAGGAATGTAAATCACTAGTACAAGTTACAAGGTCACGGAATATTATGGATTTAGAAGTTACTTAACTTTTTTTTAAATACAGTAGTGCAACATAATGTAATATTTTATGTGTAACAAAACCTAGGCCTAAATGTAAAACGCTCATTATAGAAAAGAACATATTATTATGTTACATTTCTTAAAGAATTTTTTTTACTAAGCATTGCAGAAATGTATAATAATAATAATAATAATAATAATAATAATAATAATAACTTCAAACCGCTCCTAAAATTTCTGATGCTCAATCCTCCATTTCTGATTTTTTTTATTAGCATTTCATTGACAAAAGCATAACTAACAAATATAACTTAATAGTTTTTGCAACCAATAGCAAAGAAAGTTCCTTGTGACCCAAATATTCTATGTTTCACTTTTGCAGGAGTAGAAATAAGAAGCGAGGGAACAGGAAGAGGCTGAGAGAGTGATAAGGACTGAGCGTGAAAAAAGGAGTAGATGTTCTCTCTCTCTCTTTCATACACACCCCAAGGCCTATCTCTCTCTCTCTCTCTCTCTCTCACTTCTGTGTCTCTGACCTCATCCTCATGTCATGCAATTTAGGGTATGAAACTTTAAATTCAGCATTTGCTGTGACCAACCATCACCTCAAGGCTCAATCTCACACACACACACACACACACACACACACACACACACACACACACACACACAAAATTGTTTTTATGTCTTTGTGGGGACCTCTTATTAGTTTCTATAGGCATAACCATAATCCTAACTATGAGAGCCCTAACCCTTACCCAGCACCAACATTAACCATATGTAACCAAAAAAATATAAGACCTTTGGCTATTTTAGTGGGCCGGAAAAATGTCCCCACAAGGTAAAAATACGAGGTTTTTATCATATTATGGGGGCATTTGGTACCCACAACGTTATACAAATGTGGTCCACACACACACACACACACACACACACTCTGTGTTTAGCTCAGAGGGTTACCAGTTAGCAAAACCATATCACAGAAAATGCAAAGAAAGCAGGAAGTGACTCACCAGGCTTTTCAGTGTGTGGCTTGAAGACGTCCTGTCCAGGCAAGCAGGGACACGGTCCATCACACTTAGCTAAGATGCTCTTTTCTGAAACACACGCCTGGAACTCCAGCTTACACTGCAGCCAGACAGAAAAGGATTATGGGTAATATATTATAGCTCCGACTTAGCCTTGTGTCACCAGCTCACAGCACTTGTGCAGAAGTTAAAACAATGTGTGATGTTGTACATTACAAAACTCACTGGCGCTTATTACAAATATCCAATATAGAGAGTGCAGCATTTAATAACACATACTGCATTATGCATAAGCTGCTGCAGTCATGTAAACTTCGAGATAATTACCATTCTGTGCGTGTTGTAGAGAAGAACGGAAACGTGAAGAAAATAAGTGAATTAGCCAGGCCATGCAGAACGGAATTAAAAATCAGGGAGCGAACATGAATGAAATCTCATCAAGTCATATGCTTTCTGATGGAAAAGCAAGATTGAGGTTTGTGTTCAGTGTGTGTTAATTTTAGTTCAAAAGCCTTAAAATGATCCGTTCTTATTAAACATTAATCAGCACACCTCATTCAATCACACAAAGATACTGGAGTCAACCTTGTGTATGTGTGTGTGTGTGTGTGCATGTGTGTGTGTGTGTGTGTGTGTGTGCAGCAGTAGATTGAAATTCATCACATGAATTGACATGTGGAATGGAGCTGATTCTCCATAAATGAGTTTTGTAAACCAATGCAGACTTGAGACTATGGTCTTTATTAGAGAGAAATCACACACATACACACAAACACACACACACAGACACTCAGAGACACAAACACATGCACGCATGAGTTTTTTTTTTTGTTTTTTAAGGGTTTATTTAAGCTACAAAGTCTTACATAACGGAATGAATATAACAAACAAACAAACAAACAAATATGAAATATATTTATCAGCTCATTTTAAGCTTTCCATCTGGTACTTGAATTGTTTAATATTGTTGAATTCTATAATCTGATTGGTCAGAAGGTGTGGATTACTTTTCTAACAGTAGGATTTACGTTGGAGCATTGCTCTAACACATTACCATTTCTTTAGTAACAGCTTATTTATTGGTACTTAGATGATCTACATAGCTTAAAAAAAAGTGTTGTTGCATTGCAAAGAGAAAAGCGGAATTGATATGTAAGGAGATGTTTATTCAGCGTTTATGGAAGTAGTCTCCAGTTTCAGCGATTTG
>JAQQZU010000012.1:6255408-6259466 GCA_030068025.1 Parauchenoglanis punctatus
AGGTGTGTTGCATATGAGTCACACTGATTAAACAATGAACTAATGTGGGGTTAGAAAAGGCCACAGCACTGCCAGTGTATGTGTGTGTTTTCTCTCAGGGCTGAGTATCTGTATCACACTGCGAGCGGAATAAATAGCCCTCAATCCCCCTGGAGAGATCCCCTTTCTACATCAGACCCAATCTCCAATCTCTCTCTCTCTCTCTCTCTCTCTCACACACACACACACACACACACACAAACACACACAGCTAAACAGGAAAAAAGAAACTCTTTGCTTTTCTCTCTCCTCTCTCTCATCTTATCATCTCTTTCTTTCATCTTGTCATCTTTTAAAAGCCTAAAGATAATCATCTCTGTTCTCTGAGCTTCTGCACTGATCTGTGCTATTTTTTACTTTTATTATTTTTTTAATAAAACTATAAAATATTTGCTCAGAGGAGAAGCATTGATTGCTGTGGTGGCCTAGGCTCTCTAAATGGGAAGTTAGAAACACCTACATCCAACTAGCCAGGATTAGAAAGTGTTCCTACTGGCCTGTCAATCATGATAGCCTGTCAACCAGCAGGAGTTCAAGCCTTGGCATGTACTTTGGGAGCTTTGCCTTAGCAGGAACCCTAAAGGGAGGGGCTGTATGTTGGTAATTTGAGCTTTTTATAAAATAAAAAAAATAAATAAATAAAAAAAGATAGCTACAGCTAACTCGTTCCAGAGTAGCTGACTATAGCTTCAAAAGGAAGGGTTTTCATATAGGGTGAATTCAGGTATACTGGGACATCAAGGAAATTTGGATGTTTGGAAATGGGATGTTTTTGGATGTTTGGAAATTGGATGAATTTGGATGTTTGGAAATTTGGAATTTAGCCGCATTTATTTTCTGTCCTGGTAAATGAAAGTCACAATTTATGCTTCTAAGCCCTTACAATGGAACTGTTTGATAAACGTCACATAAGATAGGGGGTGTGGTCAGCCTCAAACAGGAAGTTGACCTGAAAAAAACTAGGGAAAATTCTTTGACTATTTTTTTTCTTAAGATAATAAAATCTTGACTAATATATTGCACATATGTATGATGCATATATACATAAGCTACTGTAGGTATGTAACAAAATAAGCATAACGCTACTTCAAGTTATGAACATACTGTGCGTAATATATAATTTAATCATTATTAAACATTACTTCCCGTTTAGTGTTGGTTTTTACTGTATTGTGTACTTAATCCATTCATACTGAATTTTAGTAATGCGGCTATGAATTTGGATAAATACTGAAGATATATCTAAACCCTGTTAATTTTAGCATTGCTGTAAGAAATGAATTACAGCATATTACTTAGACCAACATCCTAATATGCGTTCAGTTGTACCCAGCCCTGCTATATTAATATAAAATTATAATACAGTGATGATAGAGGTTTGTTATTGATATTTGCTTTACTGGCATCATCAATAAGTATGCTACAAATAAACTACATTTTAAATGGCTCATTGCAGATGAAAATAAAGGATAAACCAATAAATATATGTGTCCAAAATAACAAAAGATGCTGGAGGGTAACATATGATGTCAACATTTTTTTTCCACAGGTAGATAGTTAACACCTAGATAATTTCAGACATGTATCATGTATTGTTGGATTTTGCTTTATTATCTTAAATCCTATTGGAAATTCAAACCCTGCTTCAATATACCTGAATTCATCCTATTAACACATTTCTGGCAAATGCAACATAGTATATGTTGTCCTAACATAGGACAAGTATTAAATAGATCCAGAGCGTATCCCAGGAGCACTGGGTGCAAGGTAGGATTAAGAGTAGCTAATGACCTACAGGTAAGTTTTTAGGTTTTCAGCTTTAACTCACATGACCACAAGAAGGTCCCATGGATGCTGGAGCTTTGAGGCGCCATCACTACCTGAGGACTTTGATAAATTGCACTTGATGTACTCTTCATAACGCTAATCACTGTTTCATCCTACTCGGGCCAACCAGCAGCATTATAAAGCTTAAGCTATTCCAACGTGGATCAGTGCTTATTCATAATCATACTGATTTATACGATGGATTACACATCTTTCAGCATAATTCTAATCCCTTATCATTTATTAATGTGTATCACACATTAAGCCAAACCTATTGATGCCAAATCTTTTATGCATTCATTTATTGTTTACATGCAAACCATCTGCTTAATGTTTGTCACTGTGTAAACTAATGACAAGAAAATGACAGTGTTACATTATTTGCTTGGCATTAATAACACTCTGGGATTAGCGTTAGCTTTGTAGTGAACATGATGCTGAAGTGTGTAAACTGGTGTTCTCAAAAGGTTCAGCGTGATGTTATCACAGGATTTGGCAGTTCACTGGCTACTGTGTGTTTGCTCATCAAGATAGAGTGAGTAATTATTGCTACTGAACTCCTGTGCTCTTTCACAGGACCAATATCTAATTAATGTGAGTTGAATCTTAATAAGGCGTAGGCTAAAGAGGAAGGGACTGGGCCAAAGACTGTGAGGAGGTCAGTGACCCTGATCACATGGCTGCTGGTAATGTGGAGATTATTAGTGAAATGTAAACAATTAGACCTAATTTTGAGCTATATTAGGTGGAGCTGGCTCATTTAGCTTTGCAGAAGCTTTTTCATCGTGTTTATGAAGTCATTTTCCGGCACAGATGGCAGTCGGACGGTGATTTGTTATAAATGGAAGATTACGAGAGTCGACGGTCGGTGATAGAGTGCAGAGTGCAATTCAGCTAATATCAGTTCAGAGTTTATTCCAGCCATAGATCATTACAGCATGAGAAAGAAACAGAGAGAGAGAGAAAGAATGTGTCTTACCTGTGCTGTGGAGGTTTGTGATTGGTGCATATGGCCGTTTGGAGGTCATGACTCACACACACTTTGTGAGGAGGACAGTGCACCTTCATACAAGGATCTTTAGTAATGTCGAAACCTGACAAAGAAACACAAACAGATTATAAGAAATAGAACCTGATCTTTGATTACTTTTGTATTAATTGTGATGATGGGTCTTGCAGGAGAAAATCACTATATCAAAACAACAACAAGGTAACAGTGTCAATGCAAGCAATCCTAATTAGATGCTGGTTAGCTTCCCGTATATAAACAAATCACAAGCATCCATGCTGGAAGCCTAAACACTTCTGGCAATCAATTACTGTCCTCTTATGGGACTGATTAAAAAAAGCATCAGCAGGAGAAGGAACTACTGTGAATGCATAATAGTATTCTTTCTCACTTTTCTATCTACTGACTCACTGGAAAGCATGACACCAACCTAACACTTAAGTATCACTGCTGCACCAGGGATACCACACCGCAGGCTTTTACATTGCTCTTCTGACTGTAAATAAACACACCCCTTCATGGTTTTATCACCTTTTCTGTCATGAGCCATCAGTCTAAAGCCATCAGAGAACACATTAGAGTCAAATTCAAATATCATGAACATGGAAGGTTTGTTGGATTTTAAACAATTAACATCCATTAATTTATTAAGTTAGTTATTGAGTGATTGATTCACTGATTGATTCATTCTTTCATGTTCAGTATCTTGTATGTTCAGTAATCACTTTATCCTTGTCAATGTGACCGTGGATCTCTAGCCAATCCTGAGAACACTGGGCACAGGGCAAGAATAATCAGCACACCAGGGCATTGCAGGGGCACCTTTTCTAAGTAATGGCTTGTCCGAATTGTTCACTTTGATTATTTAACAATTTTGGTTTCCACTCATTCTTGCATTCATTCATTTTAAGCAGCCGATTTATTCTGGTCAAAGTCACAGTAGCTCCAGAGCCTAACTGGGTGTGAGGCAAGAAAACATCACTGTTTCAACTCCTCACTATTATTTTCTGATGAAGGTGTAGACTGATACTATGGAGAAATACACTATATTGCCGGAGGTATTCACTCACCCATCGAAATAATTAAATTCAGCTGTTCCAATCACGTCCATGGCCACAGGTGTATAACTTCAAGCACTTAGGCATGCAGACCGCTTCTACAAACATTTGTGAAAGAATGGGTC
>JAQQZU010000012.1:6261524-6289486 GCA_030068025.1 Parauchenoglanis punctatus
ATTGGGAACGACAGCAACTCAGCCACGAAGTGGTAGGCCACGTAAAATGACAGAGCGTGGTCAGTGGATGCTGAGGCACATAGTGCGCAGAGGTCGCCGACTTTCTGCTGTGTAAAAAGTTTTTTTTGACTGTGTTTGCAAACTTCCAGTTAAGAGAACGTGCTAGTAATAAAGACAGGAAAAGAGAGAGAGAGAGAGAGAGAGAGAGAGAGAGAGGTACATGCTAGTTAAGAGTCTCTATAGCTCATGAAGAAAAAAAACATGGGTTTGTCAAATGCTTTGTCACATACACTTTCCGTCTCTGATTTCGAGAAATAGCTTACTCTGAAAGCATACTGTCAGTCCTGTACTTCCTTTACAAAGAGGGAGAACAACTATGAGAGAAAGACAGACCTAGAGAGAGAGAAAGAGACAGAGGTGGATGAGGGGTGTGCAGTGCATCAGTGCAGAAGAAAAAGGAGATGCATCATTTTGGAGAAATGCTGGCTTGTGCTTTTTTCACTTTCCCCCCGACTTTTCCTCGGCTTTCATTCGTTGTTGTTTGCAGGAAGTGCAGAGAGTATGATTTACTGATCACATACGCTGGGTTTTGGGTCTCTCCCTGGTTATTGACCTTGATTGTGATTTGTAGACTGTTTTTGCTTTCAATAAAAGTACTTGTTTTAAAGCCCCTGCATGTGTGATCTTAAAAGGCATAGAGCAGCCAGCTCAAGTGGCAAAACAGAAACCAGTGTAAGCAGCAGCAATGATCTCTGAAAAGAACACAGCCCACCCAATAAGTGCCAAGCTTAGGGGTACACTACGTAGGGTTTAGGGGGATCTATTAGCAGAAATAAAATATAGTTTTCATTAATTCATCAAGATTTCATTAGTGTATAATAACATGTAGATACAAATTGTTGTGTTTTCGTAAGCTTAGAATGAGCTTTTTATGTCCGCATATAGGTGCACTATATAGAGGTGCCATGTTGTGCTGCTACAGTAGCACAGAACGGACAAACTTCTAGAGAGTCACTAAAGTCTTTCACATTTTTACAAGTGAAAGTGTGAATCCTGCAGGAAGCACCAGGAGGAAGAGGAAGAAGAAGAAAGGCAGACAAGGAAGAAGAAATAAGATGAATCAGTGTTTGCTGGTGCTGGCTAACAAGTTTGAGAACCCAAATTTTGAGAAATAAAGAAATACTTATTATTTAGTACAAGAAAGAGCAAGGAAGCATGAATGTAAGTGCTTGGAAGTATAAGTTTTTAAAGTTCTAAACTATGATCTCTTTGCTAACTGGGAAAACACTAGTATGAGCAGCTGATCTCCTATCAGCAACACACACACACACACACACACACACACACACACACACCATGTGTATGAACTGTAGAATAAAGCTGCATATTGTTCACTAAATAAATCAGTAAAGAGTTAAAAATAAATAAAAATAAATTCCCACTTTTAATATACTTTAATATATCAATAAACCTAGAAAGCCTGCAAAATCCCAGGGGTGAAGAATCTCCCTCCTAAGTACCGTCTCCACAAGCCCGATGCCAAGTCCATGCAACTAAGTCTCAATCATACTCCATCTGATGAATGCAGAAGGTGTTTAGTCCCTGGGGGAATGCCACAATTGCAGTTGGAATGAGTCCCATTAAGACAAAACCATAATCTCTTGGAACCTGAATAAGTCAAACCCTTTCTTCATGGCCTGTTACTAAACAGTGACTAAAAATGATTTATCCCATTTTATAGCCCTCACTGTCTCTGAAGTAGATGGAAAACTTGAGGATGAGGATTTTGCATGTGCCAAGTGCTGTTAGGCAAAGACCAAATATGCAGATCTACTTCCTGCTGGAAAACTGACACCTTTACCTACGTATATCTAAAAAACTGTGGGCACACACTGACTGTGTGATTTACTTACCACCTTTATTAGGGTTCACAAGCTGGACTCAATTAATTTTTGAAACCAAAATCATTACCTATCGCATTCCAAGTTGCTGCAAGTTACTGTCTATTATGGTATACTGGCGGACAGTCATTGATCAGGACCCCCATTTCACACCCAACATCTGAAGAAACTTCTAAGAAATTTGGGGCAAACCTTACCTTTGGCTGCCATCTACCATCGATCAGGATGTTCCTGCAGGCAGGCTCACTGGCACAGCAACCATGGCAAGTGGGCTCTCATTCTAACCCGGGATGTAGATTTATCACCACAAAAATCCTTGCTCTAAGAGGTATAAGCCACTGTTTGCCTAGAACTACACACAAACATCAACCATTGTGTGTCACCAAGTCCAATCATGGGCGTCACATACCTCTGGAATGTAAAACTCAACCTGGTCTGCCAGTAGTAACCAATTCTTGGTAGCTCAGTTACCAATTCTTGGACCTTTTCAAGGACGTCCAGAGAATCAAGCAGGTGCATCTTTCCATGTTTCTGTTCTCAATTTGTTAGTTCCTGGTGGCTAATGCAGTGCCCCCAAAGCTCATTGCAAGCTGATCTACTCACTACTGGCTTTGTGTGCTTTTATTGCATTACCTATTAATCTGAGCATTACCAAACCTCTTCAAGTGCTTCACCGCCCCACTGGTTTGCAAAATCCTTGTAACCATGTCGAGGGCCAACCTCTGTTCCCTCATATGGCTCAATACATGGCCTACACCAGACACTTAACCTCATTGGCCTTCTAAGCCCCTCTGGACTCTTCTTCTTCTCTTTGCAACCACACCTACATGCATCTCAATGCTGACAGGGAATGTGCCACAGGGCAAATGTCACACACTTCAAGCTGTAGAGTTGCTTTGGCAACCAATACCTGTCTTTCCCTCTCCCTCTCTGTCTTAATCTCCATCTCTTTCTTTTAACCTCTATAACCTTCATGCTTGTTCTCTCTCTCACTCTTGCTTCCTGTACTAGTTTGATGCCAAACCTGCTGTTGTTCTGGAGTGCAGCCATGCCAGCTGGGCAGTAATTCTGCTTTGCCATTCACTGATCTTACATTCTGTCATGATCTCGCTGTCCCTGCTTCGTGTCATTGCTCCCTTGGCAACAGCACCATGTGTTCTTTATTTTGGTTTTTGTTCCCCTGTGTTGATCTAGTATCTGGCCCCAGTTAGTCATTGGTTCGTTTTCTTGATGGTTTTCACTTGTTTTCGTTGCCCCTGATTAACTTGTGCATTTGTATAATTTTGTGTATCTCTGCATCTTTGCAAAGTCTTTTGTGAAGGTTTTTATACATATTTGTGAGTGCCAAACAGTCCTGCAATGATAGGAATACATTTCTGTAATGTAATTTTCAGGCTTTGAGAACCATCATTTATTAATGCCGTTGTGGTTCATTTATCAGTGTGATTTGTGCTCTTACCAATATTTCAATGGAAACATCAGTCCATTTTCCTGGCCAAGCAATATGTTGTTCAAGCACTAGCAGTGCTGTGTTAGAATTGATTTGTTGGTTAAACAGATGTTGCCTGATCTCTTGAGAATATGATTGAAAAGTGTGAAGAATAAAACATCACTTTCATCTCTCATCATCATCACTGCTCTCTCTCTCTCTCTCTCTCTCTCTCTCTCTCATCTGGGATCACAAACATCCCTCATTTCTCACTTTTATTGATTTTTCTTTTTAGTTAAAGGTACACACACAATGAAGGCCAGATTCTGAAAATGAATGTTATGAGGTTTGTGGAAAACAATACATCACTATCATCTCATCATCATCGTCATCCTCACCATCATCATATAAACACACACATGGTGGAACATGTGTCAGTAATGATGGTTACTGATGACCATGGAGTAGTGATAGTTACTGAACATCCTGGAGCGTGCTAGTAATGATGGTTACTGAGTGTGAGTGTAATGATGGTTACTGATCACCCTGGAGCATGTTAGTAATGATGATTTCTGATCATGCTGGAATGAGTGTTAGTATTAATGGTTACTGATCATTCTGGAGGGTGTCAGTAATGACAGTTCTGAAAGTTCTCATGCTATTCATTTGCAGTCATAGCTCACAGTTCATTCTTCAACTGCTGCGAGTCATTATCATCTAAAGCTTGAGGCACACTTGAGGATTTTGTAATCTTAACCCATTTTAAAAATGTGGGAGACCACAGACATAATGACAGATTTAATCGATTTTTAATATATTATTCATAAGAACTCAAACATCAGATGATTCAGTCAAGACACAGGACCATATGCTTGGCATTTACACGAAACAATTTCAGAGTGGCAATTCCAGGAACTTGGGATTTCAACGAAACTTGCATGATTAAATATGACTTCCGAACAAAACAAACATGGAGGCGGACTGGCGTCGTCAGCTGGTTGCACTTGTGCGTACTATGTTTTGCAACGAAAAACAAAATATGAAAAAAAAACTGTGGATGAAGTCATGGCTGAGAAGACGGAATCAGCATGGCTTACACATTTTGCAGCATGAGCTGGGGGTAAGCTGGAAAGTTTTACTGCTTCTGCTATAACCTAATGTTATTGTTATTTGTACACAAGTGGACGGGAGCGTGAAACCTGTGATCATTGGAATGTACTCATACACACACACACACACACACACACACACAAACACACACACACAATTTTTTCAGTAGAAAGAAAAAAGAAACAGCATCTAAAAAATGTCAAAGAAAGAGCACAGCCAACAGAGATCACCATTCAAGAAAGAAATATGATGAAACTCAAATGCTTTATAAATACACACAGGGCATATGAAACGTAAAAAAATACTAAGGGTGTATTTGAAGGTAGAAAAGCATCAAATCTAAGTTTTGCCTAGAATGCTGACACCCACATATCTAATTTTGAAAGCAGCATTCATACAGTATATCCTTTGTGTTCCATAAGAACCACTTGAAAGAGGGGGAGCTTTTTTGTCAAAGTATGAGCTATTTGTAATTATTTTAACTTTTGATTTTTTTTCTAGTGAAAAAGGGCTGGTATAGTTACATAACATTCATTCTATTGTTTTAAACTTTGTTTATGTACTTTTATTATTATTATTATTATTATTATTATTATTATTATTTTCCTGATTATTGAAAATTACTGAAGATGACGTTTGCATTAGTAGACATTACTAATTGCTAATTAGAAACATTTTTTACACTTAAAACAGCTATTGTTAACCACTGCACAACCATGCCATGCATATTTGATAGAGTTGATCATAATATACTTTTAAATTGACTTAAGGAATGAACTGGATTAACTGCAACTGCTTTAAATTGTTTCACAACATATTTAATTTAGACCATGTGTCAAAAAGACATGCTGTCTGTCATGGTGTACCACTGGGTTCTGAGCTGGGTCCTCTCCTATTCTCCCTGCATATGCTGCCATTGGAAAAAATTATCACAGAACATGGAGTAAACTTTCAAAGACATGCCAATGATACTCAATTATACATATCTGTAGTGCTAGAGGATCGCAGTGCTGTTAATAAACTGGTGAGTTGCCTATTCAGCATTATAAGTTGGATGAGCAGAATTTTTTTTTTAATTAAATGAACATAACAGCAAAATTCTTACTGGCATGGAACCAAGAGGGAAATCTGGTGCTACAGACTTAAGGTTAAACAGACTTAAAGTTAAAAATTTTATGCATTAAAATCACACATTGACAATGTCATTAAGACTGCTTTCTTCCAACTCAGGAACATAGCTCATGTAAGACCTTGTACCTTGGAAGATGCTAAGATGTTGACTTCATGCTTTTGTTTTTTCACACCTAGACTACTGTAATGCACTTTTTAACAGGACTACATAAAAAGACAATAGACGGATTTCAACTTCAAAGTTCAAAAAAGTTCAAAATGCACCAAGAGTACTTACACAGACTAGAAGAACTGAGTATCTGTGTTACTGCATCGCCCAAAAAAACTGGACTCTGTTGACAAGCTTAGTCACTATTGGCAATAATGACCAGGAGGCAGTGGACTACATAACACTCCAATTTTTTGAACCTGGGAACAGTTTCATGAACACAGATTCTATCCACCATGAGGTGGAGCTGGCAATGAAGAAGCGCCCTGGTGGAAAACTGTGTTTTCTTAACATTCTAAAAGTAAAATACAAAAAAATATGGTGAAGCAGCCTTTTGTTTTTATGTACCAAAGATATAGAATAACCTGCCCATAGACATGCATCAGGCTACTTCTCTTACCATTTTAAAAATCAGCTAAAAACATACTTTTTTACTTAAGCCTTTAGCTATTATCTTATTATTACATACATACATGTATTCTTATCTTCTTATAGTTTTATGTTCTCTTAATAACTGATTATTTTTAGGTGTTTTATGTGTATTTTACTTGTATATTTTTGTAAAGCTTTTTACTTTAAATTATATTAAGTTCTTATCTTTTAACATACATGTATCCCTATTCTATTATGTTTTATTAATTTCTGGTTGCTTACTTTATGTGTTTATGTGTTTTATTTGCATTTTTTTTCATTCAAATGTATGAAAAGTGTTATATAAATAAAGTTATTATTATTAAAGTCATTTAAATTCTAACATAGCCATATGGAAATTTACAACTGTACCATGGTAGACAGCTTTAGGATCCACATGGAAGACAGAGTGGAATCCAAAAATGCTAGTACAGGCAAACGTTCTAAACTCAGTCTGATGTTGATTAAATTACACAGGTTCAGGCTTTACAATGAACCTAGGAACCTGAGCTGCTTAAATGCTTTAAAACCAGGAAGTGAAAAGGTTGTTAGTGGTTTCACTTAAATTCCAGTTACTGTGACCTCTGCTGGCAGGGAGGAGAAATGTCCAGACCTCTGTTTACGACAATTTTTTTACCGTTTCTCAATCTGTGCTCTTCTCTGTACTTGTGTTCTTGCAAACTTGTGAAACGTCATCAGTCACAGTCGAAGAACTGTTCCACTTCAAAGTCCACATCTATCCAAGTACAGATCAAGTACATCCGTTAGTGTTCTTGTTCCATCCATTTTACCGAGGGTGACTGGGACATGACTTGTGTGGTCTTGCAATTGCTAAGTATCCCAGAATGCATTTAGCATCAATCAGCAGCAATGGTAGTTTGAAATACTACTGTTGTTGTTATTATGTCATGGAAAGTAGTTTTTAGTTTTTATTTAAGTATTTAGATGCTTAAACTTCAAATCAGTATCGATTTCAAATTTGCTCCGATGTTGTCAGAGATGTAATGTCCTGCTGGCAGAACAGCCAGAAAGCCTCGCTAGCTAGATAACTGGGCAATCAGTGTTCATAGTATCCCGCTGAGGACAGCCTTATCTCAGCAAATTGTGGAGTAATCAAGTACGCCGCTGTTCCAATTGCAGAATGACCGTACCGCGTCCTCCCGTTCTTGGGAGTTTGTACCCCCGAATTGAACTTGCCAAGTTTGCGCTCCCAAAGTACGGGAGTCTGAACTTGGCGTACTTAGGAATGAGAAAGGGCTGTGTATTTAATTGTATGCATTGTATTTAAATCTACATGAATTTGCGAGCTTATTAAAAACTTTTACCTTGCAGCTACATTCACCTGCCATTTATATAATACAGGTTGCTTTGTATGTACACAGTTACTACCTGTAGTGCATGTGGCTTCACTGCATGCTGTGTATAATATGTCAAATTCTCCTTACAACTTCCATCACCAGTGAGCCACTACAGGAACACTGAAGACCAGATGTTATTTTGGTGGTGGATCATGCTCAGCACTGCAGCCATACTGACATGTTAATATTCATGTGTGTGTGTGTGTGTGTGTGTGTGTGTGTGTGTGTGTGTGTGTGTGTCTATCTTGTTGGTTTGAGTGTTTCAGTACCATTTGCAATTTTTAAACCAAAAGCTTCCAACAAACAGCAATTGTGTAGTCAGAAATCAACACTGATAGAACATTAAAGGACAATTACTTTAAGATGCACTGTTAAAGAATAAAATAAGGTCAATCAACAGGGTGGGTGTATATATAAGGTTGGGGATGGTATGTGTCTTCCTCAACCTGGGGTCCTCTACCGGAGGCCTGGGAGTTTGAGGGTTCTGCGCGGTATCTTGGCTTGGCTTAGAACTGCAAATTTCTGGACAGAGACCTCAGTTGTTGTACCTGGAACCTTTCAGTACATGCTGTTCCAGCTTGTATCTTGCACCCAGCTACTATGTGCTGGACAGTCTCAAGGGCGTCTTTGCACAGACTGCACCTTGGGTCCTGTCTACTGTGTTAAACCATTGCCTCTACAGATCTGGTGCTTAGGGCCTATTCTTGTGCTGCCATGATTAGAGCCTCTGTGCTGTCCTTCAGGTCTGCATTTTCTAGCCACTGGTAGGATTTCCTGATGTCAGCCACTTCCTATATTTGCCGGTGGTACATCTCATGGAGGGGCTTGGTCTTCCACAATGATTTGTCATCCTTCTGTCTTCTGCTGCCTCAGGCACTCTTTAATCAGTTCATCCTGGAGGACATCTTCTTGATGTATTCATGGATGTTCCTTGTTTCATTCTGGACAGTGGATCTGACACTCACTAATCCTCACCCCTCTTCTTCCTGTTGTTCGTAGAGTCTCAGGGAAGTGCACTATGGATGGAACCTTCCGTGCATCGTGGGGAGTTTCTGTGTCTTAACATCAGTGACATCTATTTCCTCCCGTGGCCAGTTCACTATTCCAGCTGGGTATCTGATGGTTGGTAGGGCGTACATGTTGATGGCTAGGATTTTATCCTACCATTTAGCTGCCTTCTGAGCACCTGTCTGACCCTTTGGAGATATTTGGCTGTGGCTGATCTCCTCGTAACCTCATCCTGATTCCCATTGGCCTGTAGGATACCAAGGTACTTGTAGCTGTCCTGTATATCTGCTATATTGCCCTCTGGTAACTCCACTCCCTCAGTCCTGATCATCTTCCCTCTCATTTATTATTTACTTATTCAGCCAGAATGACATCTCGATGTCCTCGCTGTAGAGGTAGTGAGGTGGATCAGTGAGTTGATGTCTCGCTCGCTCTTTATATACGTGTGTGTGTATTACAGTTTTTTAACCTTGTTCATGAGCTACGTTCATGCTCCTGTCATGTTTTTTGTGTTTCTCTGAGTACCACTATTCCGCATTTGCATATGCCTGTGTCTCACTATACATGACACTTCCTGACTTTAAGAAAAGCTTCTCATGAAGGTGATTGCGAAGATGCAATGAGCTTCATCAGGAAAACTGTTAAGATTTCAAACAAAGTGATCAACTCAAAATTCTTCTCCACCAATTCTCCCCTCATCCTTACTATCTGCTTCTGTTTTGCTCTCCCTCTATTTCTCTCTCTCGCTCTCTCTCTGCTACTTTACAGAAATGATGTAATGAATAATCAGTGAGTTCATTTCAGAGAAATAAGAAAAAGATTGCATTCTCTGCAGTCATTTATTATACAGGAAAAATAAAAGACTTCCTCCAGATTGTCACTATGGAAACAGCAGGGGCCAGAGGCCAAGTGGGGTCACAGCTGAATACAAGTTTTATTGTGTTACAGTTAAAATTAAAACAGATCGACATGAACAGAGAAACGGAGAGAGTGTGTGTGTGTGTATGTGTGAGTGAGCGTGAGAGAGCAAGAGAGAGTAGGGAAGGGCCAGAGTATTTGGAATAAACAAATATGAATTATTTGGGATGTAACAGAACATAAATACATTATCCAGATTGAAGAGATGATGTGTTCTACAGATAATGTGTTCTACAAATGCAGATATCAGCTGGAGGTGCATTATTCTTTTTCTTTCTCCAGTGTTTTCCACTGTTTATAGAGGAAGGGCTCTCATTTAATTTGAAAAGAATCTCCTTCTGAGTCTGTTTAATTTCATATTAACTACCTGAGGACCTGCAGAAGCACTTACACGTGGTGCCAAAGAACACTTCTGAACAGTGGAGATCAAAGGAACTGGACAACATTGCTTCATGACGTTGCCAGCCATGGTACTAGGATGCTCAGCAAGTGTAGTGTCTATTGGGATCTAGAGCTATATCCGGTTTTCTCTAAAGCTGTTTGTGTGATTCAATGTGCATAATCAGCATAGGTTCCCCACTAGAGGTGTTAATATGCCATTACGAAGGAGGTGGATTGTCACACACTAACTCGCCCTATGAAATTACCACCATTCCTTCAGTTCCACTGATGTGTGACTTCTAATATCCCCCCTGCAGAGACTTTACTATGTAAATCTCACAGGGACGGAGGACATCAAAATACATATGTATAATATATATTAACACATTGTAGGTTGACTGACTTGAAGATTTACTAGTAATAAAAGAAACAGTCAAATAGTTGTATTTTACTTAGTTAGGGCAAAAACTGATTTGGGACACTGCTATTTTTAAATATTTTATTAGTTCAGTATCAAACTGCACTTCACTTTGTGGCCACGCAGGCTACACATTACATTTCCAGCTCTAATGCTTTTTAAGGGCGCACTGTTAACAACGATAATCAATAAATCAGTGCAAATAATGTGCACAATATATCAAGTCATTTACATTAAAATAAAAACCATATTAAAATAGAAGTATGTGTTAATAGAATTAAGTGTTGATTTTATGCGCAGCAGCAGATTTTATGAGCAACTCTCCTTACAGTTCTGTGACCAGCCTTGCTTGGGAGGAAGATGCTATGTCTTCAGCAGTGTCTATGATGTTTTCCCAGGCTAATAATGACCTGGAATGTAAACCAGCATGTTCAACCCCAGTCACAGCAGCCTCCAAAAACAAGTCTCAATCAACTTTCATCAGCTCGGATACGCTACTCAGCTCCCAACTAGCCAAGTAGATACAGAATGTAATATTTTGCACAGCGCTGGTCATGATGGAATTTACTCTGCCCAAGGACTTTATTTTCATCTCGTTTAGCTTTAAAAGACAACAAGCATGTGAGAGAATGAGGGATTGGTCAGAATTCTTTGAGTGTGCGGGAGTGGGGAAAATAAACTGTCCAGCACACAGCTCTGAACTTCATACATAGTAATATGTACAGTGGTGCTGGAAAGTTTGTACACCCTTAAGAATTTTCTACTTTTGACCTAATATGACCTAAAACATCATGGGATATTCACACAAGCCCTAAAAGTAGATAAAGAGAACCCAACTAAACAAATGACACAAAAATATCATGAACAGTGGTGCAAGAAAGGCCAAACCAAAATACAAGATAATTACATTTAGCCTGGGTTTTTTGATCATCTGCCTTGCGGCCTATGATGTCTTAGTTAACTATTTGACTAATAGCATGACTACATTTACAGCCGGCATGTGCCACAGATCTGACTCTTAACTAGCTGAGTGGGATTGGATAGCGATGGTCTAACTGTGCATGTGAGTGGGAAGAAGGCATGGGTGGGCAGGATGCTGATAAATGAAGAAAAATCTATCAGCTATAATGTACTGCATGTAGAGATAGAAATGATTTCTTGCACAAAATGAGAGCGCTTGCATTTTTTTGTGTATGTGTCGGTGCTCGAGTTAAGAGCTTATGTGTCAGCAGTATGATTACTGTAGTGATATAATGTACAAAAAGGGCTGATTTAACATGCTTCTGTGTTTGTGCATGTGAGTATATGTGTGTGTCAACACTTGATTTGCGTGTTGTAAGGGTCAGGAGTATGATTATTGCAGTGGTATAATGAACAGAAAAAAATAGAATAAATGTGGGTGGGTGTGTGTGTGTAGATGCTAGATGAGGAGTTAATAGTTTCATTTAAAACCTTCTCCACGTCGTTCTATCTGTCATCATCAATTACTCATCATGGTCTCTCTCCCTCCCTCCCTCTCGCTCTCTCTCTCTCTCTCTCTCTCTCTCTCTCTCTCTCTTAGAGGACGTTATCAGATTGGGGACAGATTGTGGAGCTCTGTATTGGCAGATGATCTTAAGTTGGTTAATTGCAAATGGAACACCAAGGAATGATATTACTTACATCTCCATCTCTCTGGTTCACTTTAATACTAGATTAAGGTTAAGGTTGTGTCCTTAACCCAGCTGTTCTGAAGCGCTACACTATATCTTAAACATCTGGCAATGAACACTGACATCATATGTGGCTGCTCTGCACCAACTAAAAGCACTATACAAATAACAACAATGCGAAGGGAATTGAATATGTACCCCTCGATCACCCTGTAGTTACGACAACAGCAGAATGGGTTGTAATTATGGGAAAGATGGCTGAAGCAGTGCTGTGATCTAACCACAGGTGTAACATCCAAAAAAGATCAGATCAGAGTCAAGCTGTGATAAGCTAGCTGCACGGTGTAAAAATATCTCGCCATGTCATTCAGAATGTGTGTTTGTGTGTGAGTTTGAAGTGACAAGGTAAGCAGCTGGTGAAAGTTAATCCATCACTACACAGTCACCAGTGTAATATGTCTGTCCTCCAGACAGAGGACCAGAGGATATCCGTATACACACACTGTGAGCCATGGCCATCCCTTAACCTGAAGCAGCTCTTGTCACCAAAACAGCAACTGATGCTGAATCTACACTGCATGAGTGCAGCCCTCAATTTCCCTGTCACAGTCTAATTTTGGGGATCTGCAATAACTCCAGCGCTTGGTGACAAATCCTTGTTTCACCCTGCGATGTGATTTTCTCAGTCTCCAAGTTGTCGTGGATGCTCCAATATTTTTAGGCATGTTTGAAATTGTGAGCAACGAATTAATTAGTGCGATTGCCTTATGACAAGTTAGCAAGAACAGCACTGAGAACAGCCAATATAGAATCTGAGAGGAAATTAAATTTACCTGCTGTCTGTGCAGCAGATCTCCGAATCCAGATTTGGACATCTGTCCACAAATGTAAGCACAAAAATATTGCTTACTATATTTTTTTGTATTTTATACCCAAAGGGTTGTTAGGAAAAAAATAAAAGCAAACACAATATGATTTATGGCGATAAAGAATATACAAATTTCTTTGCACAATTCGTCCAGTTCTCTTTGCAGAACAGACACTGCTTGTGTCTCCCCAACCAATGCTTCCTCCATGTTGTTCTCTTTTTTCTTTTTGTTTCCATATAAAATACAGCAGATAGACAGCTTTTGTTTTTATTTTTGTGAGAAATTGGGATTTGGGGATCAGGCGTGCTTCATGCCTCATCTGCAATCGCTTGTGTTGTGTGGACACTGTTATGTCCACAAAACAACAGATTGCAAGCAATAAAAGTCATGGAGTATGAGTACTACAGCCATTCTGAGATTTTGAAAGTCATGTAATGTCCACTTTGCATACCGCATATTTGTGTGATGCATGACTGGGCCGTATCTTTCACAGCTGGAGTCCAGTAATTAGGTTGACTCCTTATTTTTGGCAGTACTGAAATGATATGATCAAAACACCACTTAGCAAAGAGAATGGTGGATATAAAAAAGAACATTTCAACCAATCAAATTATTTGTTTTCACAAAGTGTGGACTCCAGCCTAGCAGGGAGCCACCAATCCCTCAGACTGGACCTCTCGGCTCACCTGCTACAGCAGCCGGAGGATCAGGATCAGATTCAGCCGTCCAGAACTCTATAAATCTAACAATTTTGCTTAGCATTTTACATTAAAGTTTCTTTAACTGACATTATTTAAGACATGAGTTAACATGAACAAACCATGTACTTTAGCATTAATACACCCAATTAGCAACATCAGCAAAGTAACTAACCCGTGTATTAATTGACGCATTTATAATAAACCAAATTAGCCAAATTTTCAACATTTGTATTATCCAGTGTTCACAACAGCAGTGAATAAGATTAATCCCATAATGAAAACATGAACCAGCACCTTAATGAACATGTTTGTGGTTGTTAACTGGCAAAATTCAGAACTGAGGCTGAATATATATATATATAATAAAAAAATCTAGAGATTAGATTTCAGTAAGTTATCAACATTTAAGAACTTTTTGCATTTACTTTATTAGTTTGCTAACCGTGCTTATGGCTCTAGTTTGGGCAACAGACAAACTCAGATATAACCTTACCACATGGCCCTTTAGCTCATTCACAGACCACACTCTTTTTCCAGTGAATGGGAAAATAACACAAATGCCTAAAGGTACAGGACATTGCATTTCTAAAGCACAGGTTTGAGTGGCCTCTTCAGGATCCTCTCCCCGAGGGCAGAACCAACCATTGCTCTAGGCTACAAGAGGAAAACTGTGAAAGCCTCAAAAAATGGCAATTACCTCTTTTGCAGCACCACCAGTGAAGCACCTTGCACAACTCCTCAATCAAACTGACAACAAATGCATGTGGGCTGAAACTCCCCTGGCTGGAGTTCACTGACTGTGCTAACTCATGGATAAAAATGGCACTCGTCAAAAAGTTGGGAAATCTCAAGCTTAAAAAAATGACTTCTTTGATGTTGCAGGGTATACTGTCGTGTATTTCCCCCCCACGCCATGTGCTACCTGCTGTGGCTGTCTGCACGCCTTGCACGTTACACATGTGTTTTGTTTTGGCACTTGTCTTGTCTCCTCCCATGTCTTGTCATTATCTTCTTATTGTAGCATGATCACTTTCACCTATTTCACTTTAGTCTGGCTATTTATGGTCTCTTGTTTTCTTTGTTCTTTGTGAAGTATACGCTCCGTGTTCCTCACCAGTCATTACCGAGCCCTCATGTTTCACATTATTCTGTTTCACAAACTTATTTGTTGTATTCTGGTTCTACGTCTATAGTCTTTGCCAGGTTTGTTGTTGCTGATCACCTGACCCTCACCTGTTCACTGTTTCAGTTTCGCCTGAGGATTTATATTTGTCTGCCAGCTCTTTAAATAAAGCTCTTAACCTGCACCTGCATCCTCCTTCCTTACATGACAAATACAAACACCCTCTCATGGAAAATCCAGATCTCCACTGCACTCAACCCACAAAGCCTCCTCACAGCTATGACCTTTCACTTAAATTTAACTAAAATTGAGTTGTAGCTGTGTTATGTATATGTGTGTTGTGTTCACGCTTCACCTTAAACCTGTATCATATCATACACACATATGCATAACCCATTCTCTCTGGTGTAAATAATGATATGTCACACAGGCACACCCATAATGATGCAAATCCTGAACTGTTTTCTCAGTATAAACATCAAATGACATTTTTCTTCATGAACTTTTTTTTTGTCATGAATGTCATGAAACTGCGTTTGTTTTCCTTTGGATCCCCAGGCACTAAACTCTATCTCTCGCTCTCTCTATAATCTCTCTCTCTTGCTCTCTCTCTCTCTTTCTCTCTCACACACATATTCACACAAAATGTGATTTAGGAATAATTGGTGTTAATGTCAAGAAGCTTTGATGTAATAATAATGAAACAGCCATTCTCTCAGTTCCCTGGTGAACAAAAAACACCCCTCCTTCATTTAGAGCGACATGCTGGGTGATAGCGAGAGAGAGAGTGAGAGAGAGGGAGAGAGAGAGAGGGATGTGTCATCATACTCCACCTTTTACAGCACTAACAGCGCTGCCCTCTTTCTTTGCAGCATAATTACTATTTCACATTTCATTACAGAATAAAACAAATAAAATGGCTGTGTCCATGGAGCTAGGATTGAAAAATGTTTCAGCTAAAGGATGTAATGGGATTTTAAGGGACATGTTCACCATTAACGGGAAACAAGCCCTCATAACAAGAACACAGACAGGGTGAAGGACGTCACGCAAACCAAAGTGCCTTAGAAGAGCACATTAGCTTACTTTCAGCTTGGAAACTTGTCAGGTTTGAATTTAGAGGAAGGATCATATAACTGAGGAGATGTTAGGAGCTTCAGAGTTTCAGAGACAGAGAAAGAGGGAGAGAAATAGAGAGCGGGAGATGCAGCTTATAAGCCACATCAACAACCTGTAGACAACCAAACACTGACAATTGACAAAGATCTGACAATTTTGCTCTTGTGAGGACATTTGGATGGTCCTCAAAAGGAAAGTGTTATTTTTTTAAAAAACAAAATAAGAGAATAAAAGAGCCAAAAAGTTTCCTTTTCATTACTGAGTTTATGTTTAGGCTAAGGTTTAGGTGCAGGCATAGTATTAATTAGCTGCATTATTATGTTAATAGAACGTCTTCACAAAGATAGTAAAACAAGTAAAACAACCAACAAATGTTGGTGCTGGGTAAGGGTTAGGGCTCTCATAGTTAGGATTAGGGTTATGCCTATAGAAACTAATAGGAGGTCCCCACAAAGACATAAAAACAATCATGTGTGTGTGTGTGTGTGTGTGTGTGTGTGTGTGTGTCCATATAACTCTATTGTGTCCACAAAACAAAAAAAAATGCTTTGGCTTCTGCTACACCCAGTTACTGTGACAATTTCAAGATCATTACACCAAGTCAGCAGCATTTAACACAAAGTTGGTAATTGCTATAATCATTAGATGCCTCTGTTGGGGATATGTCAGCTGGCATGTACAAAATGAGACAGACCTGTTTCCTATGGTTTAGCAAAAAGCCCTGCCTGATATGGACACATACACAAACCTGCCCACATTAAGTACCTTTATAAGTTTAGTGCTGTATAATGACACATCCACGTGATAACAGCAAAGCAACTATCACATACAAGCATCAATGCACATTTCAGATCAATTCATCGAAGGAGTCATAAATCAAATCCTGATGACTGAAGCAGAAAAAATAAATTGAACTTTTATTGTATTATATTATCCAATAATATCGAACTTCACTACTACAGTTCTGTGGAAGCAGTGAACTCCCGCAGGAGAAAATCTCCATTAGAGGAAATTAAAGTTGCAGAAACCAGAGTGCCTCACTCAGGGGTGATGAAATCTCAAACAGTCGCAAATGAAAATTAGAGGTCAGTCTAATAAAACAGGATGAAAGATGTGTGGGTGGATTTTTTTTGGCTAATTAATGGTAAAATGCTATCTTTAACAGGCTTTAGGAGAAAGAGAGGTGAGCAGTGATGTGTCTCTGGAGTTAAAGAGGACAAGGTCCTTGCACTGTGATTGGTCATCTCATACCACACACCAACGCACACCAACACACACCTACCCATCTGACTCAACACTGAGAGTTAAATGTGCATGAGTGGTCCCTTTTAGCATTGGCAATTGACCTAATCTATAATTGCATAACATCTGCACTTTTACATGCGATGCATAATTATAAGAAATACATTTGCAATGAGATCTGGACATAATGTTGTTTTTTTTTCTTCCTTTTTTCTTTTTTTTACATAGAGATATGAAAGCTTGTGTGCCTTTTTGTTGCATCCCACATGATCTCATACCCATATCCGCATACCTTCAATCAGATACTCTTTAAAAAAAAAAAAAAATCATATCTGTATTTGTATCTGCTTAGCACACATTATCTGTGACATCTCTAATACTCTTTAACTATCAAGTGAAATCCTAAGAGACAGTATATCAGAATTAAAGACAAAAGAACAGGAGCAGGTTATCAGAGGATGAAGAGAATGGAAGTGGAAAAGATTCAGAGAAAGAAAGCATCTGTGTGTGGATAATCAGCTCTGACATGTAGCTTTAGCTCTCAGAGCTTCATCAGTAATTGCTGATGGAGTGAAAAAGACTTGAGGAAAAGAGTCCTGTGGAAGGATCTGGGATGTCCAGATGTCTCTATGGGAGAGAGCCGAAGAGTCACTCCTGATTATCAGCGCTGGCAAAGACTCCATCGTTATCTATCATGAGATCGCTTCCTCTGTTGCTTCATATTCTTCAGCAGCCATAACAAGACGGCGAGGAAAGAGCATCACTCCAGCTCATCTCACATCATTGTAATAGGCATGTAAAAGGAGGTGATCTTATGAGGGCTATGTAATGAGTTGTTTTTCAGAGCAGGAGGAGAAACTCGGTTGTGCTTTTCAGGATAAAGTGGTGCAATATGCCCTCCCTACCCTCTCACACAGTAAAGTAGGTTTGCAACATTTTATTTATGTAAAAAGTAAGCTTACTCAATTCCCAGCTTGTTCACCAGTTCTGCTGGAGAGGAGAGGGGATTCTTGTCTGTGTGATGGGCCACACTGGGAATTACTGCTGGAAAACAGTCTTTTGTCTTAAGTTTCATCATGTATTTTTGCTTCTCCTAGTCATTCATCTCTAATCAGGACAGTGTCTGCAGCACACAGGCACAATCAATCCACTTCTGTGCCAGTATTTAACTGCTAAAGAAAGCCATTCTGGCCTAAAAGCATACTGTTTGTTTTGCCTCAGCACTTCAGTGCTATCTGACTGCCGACCTGGCTCAAACAACACATGGTTTTGATCTAGCAATGGCTTTAGTGACACTTTCATGGCTCTCAAACTAAACCCTAGAATTTCATGAACGTAGACAGGGGTCCATGATTTGTTTTTTTTTTTCAGTGATATAATTCTGATAATCATAATGAGGTACTGTCAGAGATGTTACAGCCCAAATTTAGTAACTATATTTATATGCCTATTTGACTAATCACTAATCCAAACCTTAAAACAAGCATAAACAGAACAATCATAAGTAATGTCAACTTGGAACTAACTTGAACTTTAGAAAAATGAGAAGATCTAAATGAAAATTAGACAAATAGAGATAAGTGGAGATTAAAATGAAATTAATGGAGCTAACCAAAGATGGGTGGAGAAGAATTGTGATCAGTGAAGTGGAAACAGATGGAGATGTGTGAAGTGGAGATGAGTAGATACGAATGGAGACAGGTAGAAATGAAGGGAGATGAGTGACGATAAGTAGAAATGAATGGATATGAGATATGATGACAAATGGAGAAGAATGAGATGAGTAGAGATGAATGGAGATGAAAAGAGACAAGTGAATGGAGATGATGAAATGAATGGAGATGATTGGAAATGAGTGTAGATGAGTAGAGATGAATGGAGATGAGTAGAAGTTAATGGACATGAGTATAAATATATAAATGAAGACTATAAATGAAGAAGAATGAATGAAGATTAGTGGAGTGGAGATGAGTGGAGATTGATAAAGATGATCGACGATGAAGTGTAAGCATGAGGAGTGAAGATTAGTAGAGTTAAACAAAGGTGAGTGGAGGGAAATGGAGATGAGTAGAGATTAAAGGAGATGAGTGGAAATGAACAGAAATTTTGCTAAATGTGCTTTTAACAATATCCTGCAAAACTTTCCCTCAGAAATAGAAGTGGTTGCTGTGTTTCATTAACTCTGAGGTTTTCCGATCCATTGGTTAATTCTGCTCCAAGAGAGCTGGAAGTCTCCGGATAGTATACTTGTGTACACTTTAATTTATTATTATTTGTAATTACATTTACATTTACATTTACGGCATTTGGCAGATGCCCTAATCCAGAGTGACTTACAGAAGACTTACAAAAGTGTGAAACAATAAATACAGCCTGATACTGATTAACTAGGTCACAGACTAAGAGTACCATCAGCTTAAAAACACTGTTGTGAAGGTAGTAATTATTGTCATAATTATATGTTAGTAACTTAGTGTAATAAGTGTAATAATTTGGTTGACTGACTCATACACTCAGTTAGAAGATTGTGCTTGACCTTTCTGCTTTTGGCAGGTTATTTATTTGTCTTTAAGTGGTATTAAAAATAATTAAAATGGCCTAGCAATTGAATTACTCAATCACACTCTCTGCCTTGTGTTACAGTCCATGCTCTAAGGAGACTAATGAACTTTTCTGGGTATTGAGGCAAGACTAATTGGCAATCTAAGCAAGTTGGAATAACCTGGTTCTTGCGAGTTGTCTATTGTTGAAGAAAATTGGTTCTTCCACTTGCGAGTCGATGATAAACAGAATGTTTTCACCCCCAAATAATACACACATACACACACCCACACACATATAAACACTGGAGATTAAATAGATGAAAGTGTGTACATTATAAAGTATTAGCAACCACCATGGAAAAGAAGATAACATGAACTTCATGTTGAAGGTTGATTCTTATTGTTAAGTCAGTTAATAGATAACTAAGAAGTTCAACTTCTAAAGTAAATACAGTCATTCCTTCATCTTTGGTGGACAATTTGTCCTTTTCCGGGTCATGGTAGATCCAGAGCCCATCCTAGGAACAATGGGCACAATTTGGAAATATTGTGCACGTTGGATGGGATGCCATCACAGAGCACCATGCAAACACACATTCACTACACATTCACTGTGTAGCCAATTCACTTACAAGGAGGAATCCTGCACAGGAATAATAATAATTTGGGGATTATTTTAATTTGAGAGTTTAATGATTTAGGGCCATATTGTCTAATGGTTGGCTACTGTCAGGATTTACTAAAGACAAGTACTGGAAAGTTAGTGGTTTCCCTTTCTGACTGCAAAATTTGGAGGAGTGTCAGGAATCTAACCCTCGCTGCAAGTACGGCGTGCATTGTGGACTCCGCTGCACGCACCGCCCTTGCAGTTTCTTCGTCACGCTTAGCGCGGAATAACGAACTTCCACATTAGGACGTCGAACTACTATGGACCACAGTTCCCATGAGCACTTGCTCATCATGTGATCTGTTATAATCCAAGGACAGTCAGCCGGTGTTTTAAAATGACTCTCAGTTGCGCTTCGGATTCGCAAAGCATTAGTTTAAACTTCCGTGACACTATTGCCAAGCCTCGATACCCGTGTTTGATTTCTCGTGTGTTGGACTCTACTCTGTGTTTTTTTTAATTATTATTCTGGATTACCTTTGATGTACTGTTTGCCGATCGACTGACCTAGTTTGTGTTTTTGGATATTCTCTGCCTGCCGATTCTGTACCTCTGCCTGTGTGTGCATGTGTGTGTGTGCGTGTGTGTTTGAATAAACATGATGAGTTTCACTAAGCCGTGTCCTCACCTGCGCATGTGTTCCACCAAACCCCGCAAACCTGACAGGGGGGATTTAAATGAATCATGGAAGGTAATTTAGTAAATTTGCTGTAGTCAACTTACAGCTAATTGCAGTATTATTTAATGCCGAAAAAATGTTGAGAGACTGAAAGACACACTGAGCAAATGTACAGGTGTCTGCCAGGAAACACAGAATAGATTTGTCTTTGCTCAGATTAATATTTTTTCTTTAAAATGTAATTTATGTGCTTGTAAAAGCCCCACTACATGCTCAGGAATGAGGCACATAAAAAGAGAATGCATGGTAGAAGGGAGAGAATTTTCTCCACTCACATTAATTTATTTGGAATGCCAGAGGAAGATGTTATCAGAACATATCGATTGCAAAGGCACTTTATTCTGTACCTGGCTGCGACCCTACACTAATTTGCGCTGCTCTTGGTAGATTGCATTGGTCATTATTAAAATGAAATGACTGCGTCTGTGTTCATTAATTTGCACATTGTTAGCAGATCGCCCCATTGGAGTCTATTTTAATCATTGCGGTCTCACGCTAATCTGCCTTGCTTAGTAAATCTGTCTGTTACTCTTTCATGTCCATTTAAAAGTGAAATGAGACTGCTACAGTATTTGAAACATCAATTATGATGCTTTTTCTGAAATAAAATAAAATAAAAATTATAAGCATGGCAGTTTTATTTCTCAAAAATCATTAAGCTGCCTCTGTCTAGTAACTTAATGCTTTGAATATTATCACAGGAGGACTCAAAGGTTTGAAAGGACTCTTTGGCATTTCTCGTTTTTTAAGGGTTCTGGAAATAGTCCTGCTAAAGCAGGTCTGCTGTAGATTTCCTTGTACAATTGTTTTTCCTCAAAAACTCAAAAGAAAGAAGTGTACACAGTATTTTCCCAAGTATTAAATAATGCAATATTATACAGTATATTGGAAAATTGCTGATGACCTAAAGGAATATATGTAGAAAATATATGTATAAAAAAATTGTCCATTCAAACATACTGTTCAATATAACAACTTTAATCAGTTGTTCCCTTAGTTAAAATCTTCATTTTATATATTGTGAAATTAATAAGCCAAAAGAAAAAGTTTATGTTACTGAGAAACCATAAAGGCTTCATCATGACAGAAAATGTAAAGTTACAGCTTTTTCCACTGTTACAAACACCTGACACTAGATACTCTTTCAAAACTTCACCTTAACAGCAATTAAACACATTTTTCAACCAATTAATGTGGATCATTTGCTATAAAATCCCTGTATGAGATAACTTATTGCAATGAGCTCATTAAATTAAACCTGTGAATTACCTTACAGCCAGAACTACTGTCAGAGCTGCTGTTATAGAAAATGGATCAGCACCTTCTGATTAATCAGAATCGAGAATTCAACAGATTATTAATAGATAATAAACCCATAGGAGTGACACTGAACCATAATGTAACCTTGGTAGATAAGGTAGCCTTGTTAGCAACATATGCCAGGTTGTGTGCTATTTGAGTGAGCCTGAGTTAATAACCTGTCAGTCAGTAAGACACACACACACACACACACACACACACACACACACACATACAGTGTTCATGCTGTTCATTTTAATCATATCTTGCTTTCTTACATAAAGCAATGCTACATGAGATTCCACCTGCATAATGATAAAAACAGTAGCAATGTGGCAGGTGTTGGGGTCAGAGGTCACATAAGGAATTGTACTGTTTCTCTCTAGGCTGTCTCTCTGTGGATTAATTAGATCAAGGTATACAACCATGGATGGCAGTATGATCCATGCACCTGGCTTGTAAATGGCCCACACACATCTGGCTGAACAGTAACCTGTTGGTTTTCTAGCACTTTCTCTCTCACCTTATTCGTATTTTCTTTTTCCAGAAAAATTAAATGAGAACATAAGTGCATACTTTCGGATGGAGACCGTGTTGCACTAAAGAGCCTGTGGTTCTCTTTCATACATGTTGCTTTTGTGCCAAACAAAACATTTATTGACTTGACTTTGGTCATAATTCGTTTACAAGACTCTTTGAGCATTTTATGAATGTCGGTATGTAATGACATTCACCAGTACGGAACACTTAGCTTTTAGAGGTACTTGGATATCAGCATCTGGCTGAAAACAACAAAAAGATGTATTGGAGAGATGGCTTTACAACTCCAAGGCAAAACTTAACAACAGAGGCATACAGATCATCAGAAATCTGGATGTAGATCTTGATCCCTAATCAACAAGACAGAGGCAATAGACTCAAAACCAGACTCAAAGGGAAACCTCTTCTGGATTAGCGGGTTTATAATCTTTTACGAACTGTAGTGTAACTTAAGTGTTACTGCACTGGCACTGATCACTGGAGGAGGTATTAGGCTCTCTGCTACATTGTACTCTGACTCATACATTTACTCCCCATCTCTCTCTCTGAAGTAAGGAGGTCAAGTGTTCCAATCATACCTATTCAAAGGAACCTGAGGTGCAATTGCGTTTCTTGAACCCCAGGGGTGAAATGTCAGCACTTTTCCCACTCAGCACAGAGTGTCCCAATTACTGCTGAGTGGGGCTACTGTCACCATGACAACACCGCTCAAATTTGAAGGAACGTTGCAGAACAGACAGCTGCCAAAACTACCTCTAAACTCACGAGTAATGCATTCATTCAGGAACTGCAAGAGTCCAAAAGTTTCAGCCTAGTACCAAGAGTTGTTAGCAATTAAAATAAATGCAGTGAAATGGAAATAGATCTTGAGCTGTTGAGACAATTCTTGGATTTCTTATGTTAGGGAATGAGTTCTTGAGTTGTGCTGAGTCACATCTTGAGTTTTGGAGATAGGTCTTAAGTTATAGAGTCAAGTCTTGAATTTCAAGTTAGTTTTTGAGTTTTGGATTCAATTCATTTGCTTATGGAATCAGTTCTTGATTTACAGAGTCAGGCTTTGAATTGTAAAGTCAGACTTTTGAGTCTTTGAGTCAGTTCTTGAGTTCTGCATTCATTTCTTCGGTTCTAGAGTCGGTTTTTGAGTTCTCAAAGATGTTCTTGAGCTTTGAAGTCAGTTCTTTAGTTTTGGAGCCAGTTCTTGATATCTGAAGCTTGCTGCATTAGTCAAGGCTGTCTTACAGCTTTATTACTAAGTCATTGCTGAAAATCTCTAAGCAGATGTAAGCTCTCATCTTTACTACCTAAGTATAGTATAGGTATATGTAGGTATAAGTATAGGTTAGGTATAAGTATACCTAAGTATATTTAATTTTCACTCTGCCTTCTGCATTTAACAGCTGATAGGCTGAGACACACTGATACACATTGCTTCACAGACACACAGACACACAAAGATTCATTTTATATAAGACAGAGAGTGTTCATTTCATAGAAGACTAAAGCAATATGTGTGTAATATATTCAGAGTAACTCACCATCATCAGTCCTCCATTTAGCCTGCGCTGGGTGTGTTTTGGATCCTGGTTCCCCATGTCTCCTGGGCCTGTTCTCTGGCTCTGTGGAACAAACAGAGCCATTAGATCCACTGCTGATCATGTGGCATGACCTTGGATAGTTTGGTTATTTATACCCTGTTGGTTCAGTTGTCATCTCATTGTGCACTCACTTTGTTAAAACTAAGCTGTGATTCCTTAATGACAAAGTTTCTACTTCCATGTGTAGCACTTCCTGGTTGTTGACCCTCACCTCTATTGCTGTGGATGATTATAAATACACCTATGATGACCCTGTCTCCCTGTTTCCCACACTACAGACTTCAACTGTGGTATATGTCCTAATAAAAAAGTGTTAATGTGTTAAGACACAGCCACCGATTTTCCTGCTTTAATACTGCCACATTGCTCTTTTTTTTTACTCTGCCCTAATCCCTGTCTTGCTCTATCCTCACCTGCCTTTTTGTTGTCACTCAGTCGTGCTGTGCTGAGAGTTGAATGTCCACAACCAAACAAATAGAACAAACCCTAAACCAATTTCCCCAATATTAGTTCATTCAATCTGATCTTGCCTGGAGCGTCCGTTGTGTGTGTGTGTGTGTGTGTGAAAATACAAAGCAGCACCACTAGTAAAAGAGACCATCCAAAGCAATCCTCATTTACTTTATATAGCGCCTCTCTCTCTTTCTCTCTCTCTCTCTCTCTCTCTCTCCTGGATTGATTTTGTGGTTAATCTCAGGTGCGAGCTTGCACATCGCTTGTTTTTCAAGAGTCTCTTGCAAATTGATAGGACTGCACAAAGAAAATCAATTTACCAACACACACAAACACACACACACACACACACACACACACACAGATTCTGTTTGTCCTTTGTTGTACTGCAGACAACCTACCTACCTTATAGGCACAGTTTCCTGTTTCCTGTGTGTGTTTATATATCATATCATACCCTTATTGAAGCCTGTGCGTCTACTCCCTGTTGTAATTGGAAAGAAATGAACACTCATTGGACAACAGGCTTTTAACACATTTTTGCCCACTGCCCCAGATGCTCGGCTTCAAGGTGTGTGAATGGAGTGCGAGCGGGTGTGTTTATCAAAGAAGAAAATAACATTTTCATGTTTATTGGACAAAGAGCTTTTCGTTTGTCCTGCCTGAATGCACATCTTATACTAATGATGATTGCCAGATCTTTCAGAAGTGCAAAACCTTGTAACCAATTGCCAATCAGTAAAACAGGAATGAACATTAACAATTAAACATATCAGAGACTGCAGTGGTGGTGTGGTTCATAAATACTGCAAATAAATTGTAAGTATGAAGTTCTTTTTAATTATTTGCATTCATTTCTTGAACCCTGAAACTCCCAGTCTTCTGGTAGAGAACCCAAGGTTGAGGAAGACACATACCACCCCCAAGTACGGGAGATGAGAGGAGAATGTATTTATTATTGTTATATATAATAATGTATATATTATTGTATTATATATATATACTCTATACAGATTATTTGTTAAGGATCATGGGGAAGCTGGAGCCAACCCCAACTGACTTCAGTGGTGAACTAATTACACTGCTCCTATTCTATAAAAGTCTGGTTTTCTATATATCAATAAGGCATTCTGTCTCCACTGACCATTTCAACTCTTTCGCCAGCATAATGAAGATTGAAACAGGAAGTAGCATGACAAATTACACCAATCCACACCTGATGCAGAATGACCCACGGTTTGGTTCTTTTATATTACCCTCTAAAATACTGATTTTACGAGGTTCAAGGATTTGTTGGACTCTGGACCTCCACTGGGATTGAAAACAGCGCTCGCATTTCGCCAAAAGTAACAAACTCTGGGTTTAAATGACACTGAGACTGGAAAAAATTGAATTAAATGATTATATTTGTTATCGAGTTCTGGGTATTATTGAACGCTTTGACTGGCACCTTAAATTAAATGGGTTCAATCTAAGTCTCAATAACTCAAATAATTAGTTCTATAAATAAAGTCTTCAATCTAATGATAATTTTAATGAAAATGTGTTCCACCAGAAGAAAATTCAGAGATTAAAATGTCTATGAGTCTGATTGTAATTAACCAAATTATTATTGCACCTCAGTATTATTGAACTTTAAATAATGTGCCTAATATTTGAACAGTTGGATTATGTTCATAAAATAAATCTTCAGATTTTTTTCACAAATGGTCTCGATATGGCTTTAAGACAACCTGCTCTATGATAAAATGGTCAAAGGATGTCAGTGAAATAAATCTAGCTTCTCTTGCAATTTTGGTGACAAAGTAATCACGCCTATACCTTAGGCTGTAATCCCACTAGACTACATATTTTCCCTCTAGGGGTGCCAGGGGTGCATTTTTTATACAGATTTTCTCCATAATTAACAGATCTGCACCATAACTTTCATGGAAACTGAAATTTATCACACTTAGCATGCTTTATAACTGTTCACATTCCCACTGGCCCTCCATGCGCTAACTTGCTACTTTGCACTTTGTAACTGATTGGCTGAGTGAGAAAAATACTCTTAATACCATTCAGGGCTTTTGTAATACTTTTCACAAGGAAAATACTGGAGACAGCTTTTTTACATCTATCGCATTCTGACCTCGTCTCATGGGGTTAGAGGTAAAGAACATGTTGGCAATTTTAAAAACGGCTACTGTAAAAGTAACTTTAATATATATGTGCAGAATTGTGGGAGAGAAGAATGCAGGAACACAACTTTGTTCTGTACGTTAATCCAATTTCATGTTCTATATAAACAGATTAAAATTTAAAAAACAGAAGTTTTCTATGATCAAACATTTATTTATTGTTAGTGCTTTGTAGCAATCAAAGGTAAAGCTGTACGTCTACAGTTTTCTGAATCAACAGGACAGTGAACTCTGCCCAAAACAACCAAAATGACAAGCTGCATTTTTTTTTTGGCATATTTAAGTTCCAGAGGGAGAAGAAAAGACAGGCTGGTATAGAAATGACTATTTATAGTTGTATTAACATGACTGATGTTGCTGATGGATAAGAGGAATGAAAGATGGACGTGTTATAGGAATATAATAAACTTTGACAATATCAAATAAAAAGAGGACACCTTGTTTAGCAGTGTGTCCTTTAACCCACAGCTTTCAACACCAAACACTTTTATTTCCACAGACATTTCATCATCAAATCTTTCGCACAACAAATGACAGCATCGGAACTGCATGTGAGTGTGTAAGCGTGTCACCAGAGTTACACCAGACATCTCTAATAAAGCTTTCAGTCACACCTAAACATGGTCCATCCCACCATGTCCTTCACAGATCCCTGTTTCATACAGATCACTGATTCTCACAGATCCCTGTCCTTCACAGATCCCTGATTCTCCTAGATCCATGTTGCTCATAGATACATGTCCTTCACAGATTCCCCAACTATTTTTAAAGGTTACAGAAAAATGTTTGTTTGTATTTAGAGTATTCAATATATTAAAACTGTTAAACTTGACATTTTTGTAACATTACATGCAAAATATTTTAATTATGACACACACACACGCACACACACACACACACATACACACACACACACACACACACAGAGAGAGAGAGAGAGAGAGAGAGAGAGAGAGCACACTATATCACAGAGATTATCATTCTAATTATGCCACTTAAGCCAAGATCCAACACAGAGTCCAGCACG
>JAQQZU010000012.1:6317059-6336362 GCA_030068025.1 Parauchenoglanis punctatus
AGAGAGTGAGAGAGAGAGAGAGAGAGAGAGAGAGAGAGAGAGAGAGAGAGAGAGAGAGAGAGAGAGAGAGAGAGAGAAGCTCTTGTTATTGGTTGCTGGCAAAACAGCAGATTGACAACTAAATATTTTTTCCCTTTATTGCTAATGCATAGCTTATCTAATATATCTTATATCATATAGAGTAGGGTCCAAAGGTCTGAGATCAGTAGTGAAAACACTTCTGTTTAGCATAGTTACATGAATTTCACATGCTCCAGTGGAAGGGATAAGTTTCATGGAAATTTGGGCTTTTGTACAAATTAGTTAACATGCTCAATATCACAAATTTCCCTACATTTAAATTGTGACCAAGAAATTAATGATTTCCTTTGTTTTACAGTTTTAAAATTTTGAAATCTGTTTATTTCAGTTTTAAATAAATAAAAAAAAGTCCCAGATTTTTAATGTGGTCTCAGACTTTTGGACCTTTCTGTAAGAAAGATGCCTTATAGATGACATACAAGCTGTAGAATTCTATTGTGCAGTGGCCGGCTGTGACACACTCTCACTCACTCACACACACACACCACACATACATAGTGCTTAGTAACCTCAAGTGACTCATATCTTCCATTAATATGAACACACCAGTCCCCCAAAATGCTGTGCATGCACCCATCAACTTCTTCAATATTGTGTAGCAGATTAATTCCAGTACTGCTTGAATCGATTATACAAATATTAAGTAAATATAAGTTATATTACGTAATTTCCTCATCCTTCCACTGAATATCACTGGTGGTGTCTTCCATTGTTGTTTTGAAAATGACAATGATATGCATGTTCATGTGCATTGGGAAAAAGACATGTGAATTCAGATCTGATCATTCTCATTCATTTTGCATAACAACTTGCTCAGGTCTGATTTGATAAGATCAGATATTTGTGTCCACATAAGATGGGTTTCCATTGTAGGTTTGTGCAAAATAGAAGCATTTTTTTAAAAAGTTGCCAAAAATTGTGTTGTGTGTCTCAATTACAGCTGGCTTTTCTCCTGTCGTGACAGTAATTCCAATTAAACATGGTGATGGATCTCCAAGACCTGATAAGTGTTGGCACAGTGATTCAATTACATCCGCTGTCTCTTCATGTCATGTCATATTACTTAAGTGCAAAACACGTGTTTCCTTTATCTAATCAAAATATCGAAATATTGCTTTATCGAATCACCTGAAATAACACCTCATGTGAGGGTATAACCTTTTTCCAACATTTGATAATTTTCAAATTCGTGTGTTTCTACTACTCATTTTTAGTTAGCTATTTCAAATTGCACATTAATAGAAGGCTAATGGTTAATGGAAACCTGTCATAAGCCTGTGTAACATCTGTGTAACATCTGCATATCATCAAGGCAGAAAATCAGTTTTGTGTCACTTTAACCTATGTGACACAAACCCCTCTAATCCTTTAGCTGAAGGTGAGTCCCCCTCCCACTCTAACCCTATTGTGTGAGCCAACAGGTAGCCAGAGAGGGAAACTTTGGGAGGGAGCAAAAGGAGGATGACCGGCTGAAGCACTGCTGGAGCCAGCCAGGCGCTGCGAGTAGACAAACAGAGAGCGGTAGCCTCGGCCCCTCCCTGCCACCTACTTCTTCGTCAAGAATAGCCTACTATATTACCACTGCGAGAGGCAGGGTGAGCCCTGCGTTCTCCTCGTGGTGCCTCAGACCAAAAATCAGACAATCATGCACCTGTCCCACACCCACCCACTGGGAGGCCACCTGGGACCAGACGATACCCTAAAGAAGATCCGTGACCACTTCCACTGGACTGGGATGGTGCCTTGCTTTAGCTGGTAGTGTCCGAAGTGCCAGAAATCCTCCCCCTATAAGCCTGCACCTGCGCTGCTTATTCCTCTCCTGATCATCAGGGTCCCCTTCAAGCAGATGGGCATGGACCTGGTAAGACCTTGAATTGAATGCTTCACAAACTCCTCCCATACATGCTCTTCGTTGTCTGCAAAACACCTCAAGCCTCATGGGGTTCACCCCGTTCAAGCTCCTGTTCAGGCAGTGACCTAGGGGTCTGCTGGATGTTTGCGAAGGATTTTTGGGAAACCCAACCATCCCTGCTATGCTCCACTGTTGAGCATGTTAAAGACATGCAGGATCGGCTCACATGGGTGGGTCCCATAGTGAGAGAGTACATGGTGGCAGCCCAATGTGCACAGCAGCAGGTGTACAACCGCAGGGCATTACCACAGGAATTCGAGGTGGGTGAGAAAGTCCTGCTCCTTGTGCCCAGCACTGCCTGTAAATTCTTCAAGTGCTGGCAAGGTCAATACCTCATTAACCTGCTTAGAAATTGGTCATAGCCGGCCCCTGCGCTCCTTGCTGGTGTGGCTTGTGTTTCAGGTGGAGACGATCAAGAAGTGTCCCGACCTCTCCACGAGCCAGCAGCAGGACCTCACAGAGCTGAAATCACAGTTCTGGAATCGTGTTCTCAAAGTAGCCCGGGCAGACCAACGTAATCCAGCACCATATCAAAACACAGCCTACCTCGATGACGTTGTCATACACTCGTCCACCTGGGAAGACCACCTTCACAGAGTCTTTGAAGAGCTAAGCCAGGCTAGGCTCACAGCGCATCCAAAAAAATGCCACCTGGGGCTGACTGAGGCACAGTACCTGGGATACAGCATCGGCAGGGGCCTTCTGAAGCCACAGGACAAGAAGGTGCAGGCATTGTGACAGTATTCACAACTGACATGCAAAAAACAGGTATATGCCTTTTTGTGGCTTACCTTCCTCTCAGATCTCATCAGAAAGGGTGAACCGGAGTCTGTGGTCTGGACCCATGAAGCAGAGGCAGCTTCCTGGTTCAAATGTACACCTATGAGATCAGCATAGGTGCGGTGCTAGCTCAAGGCTTCGATGGAGAGGAGCATTCGATCATATATATCAGCTGCAAGCTCACCCCGGCCAAGCAGCACTATGCTGCCACCGAGAGGGAAGACCTGGCGATCAAATGGGCCATGGAGGAGTTGCATTACTACTTGACAGGACAATGGTTCACCTTAGTCACTGATCACGCACCCTTCCAGCGGTGAGCCCAGAACAGAGATGGTAACCGCAATTAACCTGCTCTTTTTTGTTGTTACAAGGATTGTCTTACAGTGTGCTGCACTGGCTCTGGGTGAAGCACGCCAACACGGATGCTCTCTCCCACCTCTATTCTAATGGCATGGAGATTAGGTGGGGGTCACTGTGACATCTGCAGCTATACAGCCTAGGACCAGCAAGCACCCCACCCCACCACATCTAGGACCAGCAAGCACCCCACCTCGTTGGAGAAGCGCCACCAGGAAGAGGGGCAAAGGCTGGGGAAACCCCTCTCAGTCGTCAGTGGAGGGCAGGGCCCAGGAACAGGAGAGGAGCATAAAGGCAGGGCTGCTAAACCTGGAACAGCTGGAGGGAAATTATCATCTACCCTCCAGCAGGTGACACTGGTGGAAAAATGGGAGGTGGCATGGAAGCGAGGTTGAGTAGCATCAGGACGAGAATGCTAACATACAGTTATGTCTGTCTTTTTCTCTCCTTACAACATCCAGATTCACTGTGAGCGCAAGCCCAGAGACGGACTGCCTCGGAGGAACTGAGCTCCACACTGTGTCCCCGTCCTCACCACACCTACCCTGGCTAGGGATTCTGCGAGGCTCACCCAGCCCACAGAGCATGCCTGCACTTCCCCTTCATTTTCTGGACTAATTCCCTGCATGTACAGAGCACTACCCACGTTGTTGAACTGCACTTTTCCACTGTTATAAATAAAAATCACCTTTGCACCTGGACTTGTGTGTCGTCTCCCGTCTCTGAGCTCACACCTGGTAATGTGAATGTAGCTTAATGAATGCAGAGAGAATCACACACACACAAAGTTCCTGGCATTAGCCACTCTTGACTTAATACTAACAGAGCAACTTAATGTTGCTCATCGGCTGAGAATGTGGTGATGTTCAGGGCTGGCTCGTTGATCACATGCAGACTTTGCTGGAATTGCCAGGGTCGTTCGATTTCCTATGAAGTTCTGTGAGCTTTTAACAAATTCACATTTGTGCACTTCGATTTCCTACAAAGTGTGACACATTTGATAAGATCCCATTATCAACGCTGACATTACGAACCATTAAACTGTGATTATCCACACTCTCCATCTCTTTCTCACACACACACGTTCTCCTTCTCCTTTCAGCTGTTTCTCTCAACTCAATACACCATCACAGTGAACAATGATTGGATTTTCTGCTTACTCCTCTTTCCAATAAGATAAAAAAAATCCTCTTTCTCACTCTCTGAAAATGTCTGTTGTGTTTCCAACATCCATTAGCACTTACATGTGCAGAACAAACATGTTCATCTTTATGAGGAGGGACAGAAAGCAGATCATTACTAATGTGGGACTGATTATTATTATAAAGAAACACATCACTGTGATGTTTTTGATTGTTGCATTCACTCTTTTTAAGCTCATTTTTCTCGTCATTGTCACAGCAGACTGATAACAAGGTGTTACTCACCTCACGTGATGTTGTGCCACAGGAATAAAACATGAGGCACCATAAAAAATTTACTAGCCCTGATCTCTGGACCTGATCTCTTCTACTCTAGATTTGTACCTGCTGTAATCATAAAGACAGTTCTCTATCCAGCACTCACTTTAGAATATACAGCTGCAGAAAAGAAATGATTTATAATCTCGCTATCCGGTGTCACCTTGGAGACAACTGCTTCCATGTTGTATCTGTTCCTTTGAAGGTTTCTTCATCTCATCAGTTTTTCTAGGCCACTGTTACTCTGGCTTATAAATCTATATTCAGATTTCTATAACGCTAATACATGATGATGTCTATTGTTAAAAGTGCTATACAAATAAAATAAAATTGAGCTGCATGCATACAGAAGATGGATATTAGGCATTGATATTCAGATTTTCAGTCAAATTGCATGAGCCATACATTAAGCCTATTCTGACATTATGGTCTGACAGGAGCTCTAATGGCAAGAAATATAGATTTTTTTTATCCTAGGCAGGTTCACAGTGGAAACAAAGCCTATCCTGGAAACACAGGATGTGAGGCAGAAATACACATGGGATAGGGTGCTAATACTTGAACAGACATACTCACATACACACACTTATTCACACCAAAGGGCAATTTAGAGTAGCCAATTCATCATGTTTTTAGACAATGGGAGGAAGCTGGAGAACCTGGAGGACAATCTGGAATCACAATGCCCCAAGTAGATCAAGCGAAACTCCTCACAGACAGTAGCTTCAATAATTTTCAATAAGTAAATCTGAAGACTTTTTAAATCTCCAACAGACACAAAGTTTGCATCTGGAAAATATTTCCTTATCCTGTGTTGTGATTTTATATTCAATTCACACTCATAGTACTGAGTAACAAGCCAAAATATTTTGCAGAAGAGGACTTTAAATCTGTTTTTATGTCAAAGAAGAGAAATTTTTATTTAATTCTTCGTTATAATCATCACCTAGATTAATAGATGGGGTTGTGCTGAAAAATGATACTATTCATTTTGTGTATAGAACATGTTTTCATGAACAACAATGAATTAAATGGAGCAAAATGACAGAAATAACGCCAGTATTCTACCAATTTCAAAGAAAACTGCAATGTTTCCACTTTTTTTCATCCCTCCCTATTTCATGTTCTAGTTCAGCTTTTAAGTGAATATGCAATGAGTGAGATGGGAGTCAGAGAGTATCTGGCAGTGGTGCTTTGAATTCAAGTGTTTATAAAAAGGCACTGTATTCTGCCTAGAAAACATTCTTCTGTCAGATTTTCACTTTTGTGCCCGTGGTGGCTTTCACTTTGAAACTGCATTTGCATTGGAAACGCAACCCAATAAGCCTATTCATATATTCAGATTATTGTGTCCGTAATATTTTGCAGATGCTCCCAGGGGGCAACATTTTTCAGATTATTTCGAGTGACTTATTGTTCCAAAGCAGCCCTAGTTAGTTCCAATACACATCCAAAATTTGTGAAATGAATTCCATCTCTGAACAGAAGTGTGATGAAGTGTACTTGTAAAAATTGGTTTTACTGCAACCGCAAAGCTTGCATGTGGATGTATTCGACATTCTACAGGAAACACCTCCTTAATTGAACTAAATATGATTTAATTAGAATATTTTTAAACATAAATAGACTCGCTGACAACTTTAATAGAAACATCTGTACACCTGCTCATTCTTGCAGTTATCCAATTATCTGGCAGCAGTACAGTGAACAAAATTATGTAGATACAGGTTAAGAGCTTCAGGTAATGTTCACAACAAACATCAAAATGGGGGGAAAAGTGTGTCAAAGTCAAAACCTCTATGACTTGGACCGTGGCATGTGTGTTGGCACCAAACAGGCTGGTTTGATTATTTTAGAATCTCCTGGGAATCACACACACACACAATCTGTAGAGTTAATACAGAATGTTACGAGAAACAAAAACGTCAAGTGAGCAGAAGTTCTGCAGGTGGAAATGCCTTGTTTGATGAGAGGACAAAGGACAGACTTGTTCGAGGTAGCAAAAAGGCTACAGTAAGTCAAATAACTACTCTTTACAAAGCATCTCAGAATGCACAACACATCCAATCTTGAGGTGGATGGCAATGTCAGAGTGGCAGAAGACCACATCAGGTTCCTCTACAAGAATAGTTATTTGAGGATAAAGTAGGCACAGGCATACTCTAATTTTTATCAGTGAACAGGTGTTGCTAATAAAGTGGTCGGTGAGTGTACATATCATACCATAATCTGAATATTAAACATAAATATTGTATTGTAAAAGGTATTGTCTTCTTTTCTTTCTTCGAGAGCCGCGAGTGCATGAATTGATATGTTGCTGTTTCTCAATATAGCGGTACACACTGAAGCTTGGTTTGTTGTCAATTCTAAATGTAATTACAGTATACTTTTAAAATAATTCCCATTCACTTCTGAGGCAATGAAAGGCTTCTTTCTACTTTAATTGTGCCTCTATACGCAAGACTTAACAACTAAATGCTAGCTAAACTCAACCAACAGGCACCTTAAGCTCAGTGACTATATTCTCCAGCTGCCTAGCAACAGTGTCCTCACACCTTTAACAACTTACAGGGCAAACAAACAAACAACCTTCTTCTCATATCATAATAATGTATTCAGAAGTTCACTTTGGCTATGTACAAGTTATCAGAGTGAAATGATGTGATTACATGCCTCTATCATGTCATTCTGTCTCCTCTATTTGTATCCATACTTCTTTATGCTGCTTGTCTTTTTCTCTCTCTGATCCCCTGCTGGTCCTGTGTGTGTCCTGTAGATGTTAAAGGATATACTGGTAATGCTAGCTGACTAGATCTAAAGGAAAAGTCTTCAGGGAAATTACTGAGCTTGGTGAAAAGGTGAAATCCCAATAGTCATGTCATTTCCTGTTTAGAATTAAGAGGGTCAATGTGTTTATAGGAGACCAATGAGACATTAATAGACTAAATGCTTGGCAAAGTTTGTAATGTCTGTGTGCTGTTTTAAACTTTTTCATGGGCTCGAAACACCAGAGAATACTAACACGTAATATTAAACCATAAACAAACAAATACTAATATCAGAAAGATTTAATATGATTTTAATATCCCTCTTGTAGAGGGAAATGAAAATTTGAAAAATATCCTATAAACCAATTTTAATATTTAATAATACTATTTCAAATATGAATGTTCTCTTCTTAAACAAGCATATTACTGTGGTTAACGCTGAATAGAGATGGACGTAAATGCACTAATTAGCATTAAATTATTATTATTATTTGTATTAGAAAAGTAAGTCGTTAGTTGCTAGGAGCAGTTTTTTTTTATGTAAAAAAAAAAAACCCAAAACAAAACCCTAATATGATTGTGTTGATACTAGATGCCCAAGCTACACACAGGTTTTTGTGAAGTAAAAGAATAAATCCAAGATAAATTATGGCAGATTATTTTTCTAAATGATATAGCAACCAGTAAGATTAAAAAAAAACAACTAGAAATTAACAGAATAGGAATAAAATGTACCGTTACCTTGCATACCCCTCAACTAATGCTTTGTTAAAGCATCTTTTGCTTGTAATACAGCACTCAGAGTCTACCAGCTTGATCTGTTAATTTTATTCCACTCTTCCTTCTTATCCAATAACTTCCTCTGGAGGATGTTAGCTATATCCTATGCTGTTACAAATAGAAAGAATAACCTCTTAGAGACATCAACAAATGAAAGCGATGAGGTCATGAGTAACACACACACAGGCAAACATGGCACACATCTCACATTTGGACCCCTGCCACAACCCCAAGGGTCTGAAGCTTTCACTCAAACATGGCTACAGTGACAGATTTCACATTTATGTGTACACCCTTATCAGTCATAGAGGCTTTGAAAGCTTTTCAAAGCTAGGATGCTTCTTCTCTTCTACAAACAGGAAAGATTGGTGAAAAGTGCTAACTTGGCTACAATTGAATGTTGCATCCATGCATGACTATGCTAACTAATGACTTTTGTGCTCTGCTAGCTTCCACTCATTGCTAGCCCTGTTAGCAATTTTTGCCAAGCGATCTCTTTAAGCCCTTTATGTAGTAGTGCAACTTCAGCTAACTCAAGAGTTTCTTTCGACAAAGTGCCGCACTGTGCCCTTTACATTGCTCTATATTTTGCTTGTGCTCTTTCACTGTGTCCTGTGCAGTCAGCTAAAATGCCTAAAATATCTTTCATCCTCACACATATTCATATCTGTGGTAAAAATCACTCCCGCTGGGACCAAATCGTACGACTAACCCAGATGTAAACTTTACTGCCCTGCTAAAAAAATAGTTTAGTCTGACAAGCTACCAGCAGTCAAAACACAAGCCAAGGTTCTCAGATTGGTTAGTGAGAAATTATCCAGCTAATTTCTAATGACTTGACTGACTGATCAATACATTTTTGAGATTTCAAAGTGCCTTTCTGTTGTAGTATTTTCTCCAAAAGAAAATTGTCTATGATGTAGTTTTAACAGGTAATTCAGAAACTGATTCCTTGACACTAACACCTACCAGCAGTTGGTATTTGTTCAGCACTAAAGTCAATCCACTGAAGGGGAAAGGGCACAGGATGTTGCACAGGATGCCACATTTGCTTCTGGTAGCACTTAGTTCTACTTTGCATTGAATTTATCTGGATGAACTTTGACCTGTGAATTTACACCTCTCGGTTTTGTGAGCAAACAGGAGGACAGTTGTCTCCTGAGTCTCTTTGAGTGGTGAAAAAAATTCCACAAAGTTGTGATCACACCACACTTTTGTGTCCATGATTTCTTGCTATTTTTTGACACATCATTGACACATCTCAGCATGTGCTTACCTCTGTACTCCCAGAAACCTCTTTCCAGAATCTGAGCTGCTTGTTAACATGAATAGTGAGCAGTGTGTCTGACTGTCATCTCTCAAATGTGCATGCCTTGCTAATTTAGACATTAGATAAATATAATTTGTTAAATATAATGTATAGTAATGGTATTTTCCTATTTAGAAGATGTATGAAGCAATAGTTAGTCAATGAAGAACAGAAACCGGTCCAAATATGTGATCTACAAAAGTGCCAATTGAGAGCCGGTTCCTATTGGTGAGCTGAGCCAAATGACCTGACAATGACTGACGCAATAAAAAGAGTCAAATTTTCCATCACTTTTGTTAAGCATCTCTGGGTGTTTTTGTCTCAGAGGTGGTAAGTTTGGCTTTTAGAGACACATCTGCCGGAGGTTGGAAGTGAGGTGAGGCCATTTCCTGTCCTCTATCTACTTATTCTGTGTCTGAAATAGGGTTTTTCTCTGAGGATCCAAACCACGTATAAACAGTGCTGGCTGATACATGAAGTGTTGGAGTGGACAAATCAGAGATCAGGGCACACAGGATAAGCCATCAATTTTCTATTTTTGTGTTTGCTATGTGACTCAAATAGCTTCTGATACAGTGCCAGTGTTTCATTTCTCCCATCAAAAGTTCTGCTTGCAATAGGCTTCTCTTAGCCAAACATAATGTGTTTTTTTATATCAAATTTTTTTTTAACATGACACACTCAAACTGGTTCATATGTTCCTGATGCTATAACTGTAGTTTGCTGCTGTCAAAAAATCAGAGTGAAATGGAGTCTTTTGTTCATTTGTTAGGCTAATTAGTGAGGTTTCATACTGCACATATTATCAAAAAATGCTGAAGAATATTTTGGGAAGGGGTGAGGATGACAACCTGCTCATAAAGTGCATGGGTAAATCATGTAAATCAGCTAATCAAACAGAACATGAAGCCAGTGATGCATAATAATTTACATCTTTCCTGTTTGTTCTTTGGTCCAGATTTCCAAAACATATCACACTTCTGCAACAATACAGCTGTGTCCCTTGGCTTAGTTAGCTGGTCAGTTAAAAAAATTAAATCCAACAACCATCTAAAATACACAAGCTGCTGCTGGGCCACTGTTATTAGATCCAGGCGAACCTGGAACAAGACTCAAGACTGTAATTAGTTTGTTTACTTTAAGGTCCATATCTGAAAACAAGAAGATAAACACCACAGGGTTCGAATAAAGCAGACTTAATGCTGCATATCTGAAAGCACCCTGAAGAATTCCATTAAATCCAGTGTGTGCTAAAGGTGCATTCATCAATTCTAGTCCAATACACTTCTTGTGAAATTCAGTAAATATCTCCTCCTGGTCTGCTACCGATCCATTCTGTGTGTGCGCTGAAAAAAATCTGGTTCTCTTACATAGCCCTGGCTCTATAAATAGCGAAACAGAGTGAATAAAATAAAAAATAAATAAATCAAATAAATAAAAAATAAAACTGACCACACTATTCCAGCCAATCAGTAAAAAGGGGGTGTATTCCAATCAATCACGGGACAGGGGAAAGGGGAGGGGGGAAATAAGGGTGTCATTGTTAATGTTGTCGCCTTAGCAAAGCGTGTCCGTGAATTGGGGCGGAGCTTCTGAAGGAGCACTGAAGGGAGGTGAGTATTTGTTTGGCTGTTGAGTTCAAATATCAACAATCTTTCTCTGGCATCGATGACTTTCCCTTTAATGCACAGCTCACTATACATTCATTCATCTTCAGTAACTGCTATATCCTGGTCAGGGAGGATGCTGGGGATTACAGGGAAAGAGGCAGGAAATCACTCTGACTGCGAGCCTAGTCCATCATACATAAATTCTCACCTAGGGACAACTGAGTTTCAACAAAACATGGGACTAAACTCAGTCTCAGCATTTCTAAACACTCTAACAACTACATAGCATTGCTATTAGTATCTAAATAATCATTAGTAGTTATAGAGAAGCATGCTTTAGCATGATTTACAAGCCAGGGCTTTAAGAGGTTAAAAGCAGTAGAAACAGGTTTTGTTATTTAAAAATAGAGTCTAAATTCACGAAGGATTGTTTCCCTTCAGCTTGATGTTTATCTCCACAAGAGCAGTCTCATTCAACCTACTGTTCACAGCAGCAATGATATAACTGGTGCATCTCTATAGGCAGTATCTCTTTTTGTTTATATGGGTTCTTCTTGTCCATATTCTGCACACAGTTGACTGGATTTCACTGCCCAATAAATGAGTTAGCTAGCTAGACTATAGGAGATCAGAGAGTTGTGAAGTGGCAAGATGAATGGCATCATCAGAGAACGAAATCAGAGCAGGAATTTATGAAAGAAATTTTAACAATCACAAAAAAGAAAAAGATTAAAAGATTTCAAAAATGAGATGAATAAATCTGGATGGATTAATAGCATGTTGAAAATGGAGGAAAACAAATACACAAAAACAGCTGTCATAGCAATGCTCCACTGCCCAACCCAATCTTCTAACACACACATACACACACACTCTCTCTCTGACTGATGGTGTGTGTAGATAAAGAAGAAGAGCAAGAGAAGGAAATGCAGTCATTCTACTGTCACGCTATCTGATCTGATCTGATCTAACAGGAGTAGTGTGCTATAATGTGAGACACATTTTCTCACCCATATTTTTGAGTGTTTTGCACATAGGTAGAAATGAACCCAAGTATATGTTCATCGATAAAGATACAAAAACGCATATTACAAACAAAACATGCTTTTATACTGACGTCAAAGACAGAATCCTCTGTAGATCCTGTGAGTAAATCAGTTTACATGTTTTATAGAGGTGTTATTATGTTTGTATTTCTTTTACATATACAAACCTTTATTAAGTCGGATTTCAGATTCATGTAAACAGGATTCTCTTCATAAAATCAGACATTCTGGTTGACAGATTTTTAATACACTTACCAATACAAGTACTACAATAATGATGAAAGATCCCATTCATGCAATTAAATACAATGTGATTATGAAATGTTAAAAGTGATTAAAAATGTATTGTCAAAATTTTGAAGTGCATTAATCAGGCAATTTAGAGGCACCAGTTTGCTTTACAAAAACCTTTAGGAGCTAGGAGAAAACACGAGAACTGGGAGGAAACCCTCTCGGACATGAGAATATGTGAAACTGTGCGCAGACAGTACCCTGAGCTCAGGGTAAAACTAGAGACTCTGGAGTTGTGAGGCAGTATTCACTGCTATCAGTGTTTTTATGACAGTTAGTTCCGGTCCACTAATTTGATTGGTCGAGCTGCATTCCAAGAGTGCTGATATTTCTTGATAACAGCACTAGGATGTTTCATGGTGTGTATCATTCTGCTCATCCAATGTAAAATTCCTCTTCCTACGTCAAAACGGTTACTATAGTAGAGTTAGCGACGTCATCAGCAGACATGGCAAATGATACTTTTCAGGAATATACGTTCTGACTTAAAATATGAACTCTTCAAGTCGAGTCAAGTCAAGTCAAGTCAAGTGGCTTTTATTGTCATTTCAACCATATACATGTAATACAGTGTGCAGTGAAACGAGACAGCGTTTCTCCAGGACCAAGGGGCTACATACAAGACAACACAAAAGTACAAAAAGGTGTACGTGTGCAACAGTAGACAACAGAAGACAACATAAAGTGCATGTGTGCAGACATGCAGACATGGCAAAAACAACATAAAGTGCAAAGTGTGCAAATATGCAACCAGAGCAGACATAGGACTTAAAATCAGATGATCAGATAACTACAAAATCATTCACTCATTCATCTTCCACTAACCATTTGCAAGTTGTAATAATGTCAGTTCCTATATCAGGACTTTCAATGTGCAACGAGAAAAAAAAAACATGGCATCTCCATGAAAGTGTGTTTTGTTTGCTCTGTCAGAGCATGCAAACCTCATAAAAAGCTAATATAACCGCACTTACAGTATACCATTACTGGTGTTCTACTATAGTGAACTTCAAACATTCATGCAACATTCTGGAATGAAATTACAATACAATAACAAAAGCCGACAATAGCGAGTAGCTTAGCAACAAGCTAGCTAGCAGACGACATTGAGTAGCTTAGCAATAAGCTAGCCCGCAAATAATAGTGAGTAGCTTAGCAACAAACTGACCAGCAGACAATAACAAGTAGCTTAGCAACAAGCTGACTAGCAAATAATAGTGAGTAAATTAGTAACAAGCTAACCAGCAGACAACAGTGAGTAGCTTATGAGCTAGCACCAGATAATAATGAGTGGCTTAGCAACAAGCTAGCTAGCTAACTTTAGTGTTGATAGTTAACTTCTCAAAACAGTGACTAGCATAGATTTAATCAAGTACTGCAACTGTATATTAACGGATCTAAAGCCAAAATATGCTATGAACTAATTTAAACGCAGAGAAGGGGAACATTATGCTGTTCGCAGTGTGTCACTGTGAACAAGGAAGGGCCTGCTGGTTTAGAAGACAACCCCAAGTTAACGAGTTGAAATTTCATGCAATAGTTCTGTGTTTGAGTGACAAATACATGAACCTTATTCATCTCCACTATCTTGGGAATTTCACTTTAATCGAGAACTGTTTCAAGAAGAAAGGGGGACGGTTGAGAGTGTGCAATGATAGCAGTGGGAACATACACGTTATCACCAGCTACAAAGTCTCAAAAATGAACTTGGCTCATGAGCAAAGTGGAGACCCTGGTGATCGAGAGGGAAGGAAGAGTACGATTTTCAGTGCTCAGAGCTCCCTGAAGTGTTCTCAGGCATAACAGTTTCTCTGCATACTTGCTTCAGTGCTCCATGCTTAAGAAATGATGGCCGCTGATAACACTCAGCATGCTCAGGTCAGCTCTCTATTAAAGACACTGTTTAAAAACATTCCTGCTAACCCTACCAACCAATCCACCATGAGCTACGACATAATGAATGAAAAACTACATCATGGTTTATTGTTCCATTAGTGGAATGACATTGGTGTGGAGTGAGACAGCATCGAAGGAGGTGACAAGGAACAAGGAACAAATGTTATTCTTTCCTTTTTGGCTCCTACCGAATGGACACTTTGCCTAAGGCAAGGTACTAGGGTAACACAACTTTAAGATAATAATACAATGGTGTGTGTATTTGTATACGTTTTTCCCTACAGGCGAGACTGAAGAACTGGGGGATAAAAGGATGTATCCGCACAATCTGGCTCAATTTTTTTGGTAAATGCAGCTGTATCATATCCCCACTGAGGATTAGCAAACAGACAGATAGTCACAGCATCTTGTCTTCAACTCACTGAATCCCCTAGTGAGAGGTGTCCGTTATGCAATTTTCCGCATGGAGAAAGAGAGACATCCAACTCAGCTGCTCTTGATAGAATGTCAGGGGACTCTGGGAAATTGTGTCAGTTTCCCAACAGCATGTCCATTAGAGAAGTGGCTCCATGTTTACAGAGCAGACACTCCAGAGTGCACAAGACTCTCAGCCCAAGGCCTTGCTGTTTCTTTATTATATATTCTGTGCACTTTTTTTGCCCAGCATAGGAATATAGTTGTGTATGTGCATGTGTGTGTATATGTAAGTGAGTGTATACTTGGGTCAGATGTGTGTGTGTGAACATAGTAATGAGGCCATTATCAGAGTGAACAGCTAATCTGGTTCCTCACAGAGAGTAAACACAATTAATCATTCATATCATCCGTCATCCCTCCCTCGCGCTCGCTCCCTTCCTATTCACGCTCTCTGCAGCATCCAATCTCTCGCCATAGAGGTCAAACCATGTCTAAAACCAACCAGACATCATTAGCATGAGCATAATTCATAGTTATTGAATGCAGTTTATATTGTTAGCTTTACATTTTAAAGATTATTTCCTTTTCATGATAAAAAAGGTGCATGACAGAACAATAAAGTTGTCTTATTAAAATTCTACAGAGGTCACAGAATTCATTATTAATTCAGGAAAAACAAGATAAGGCCTAAAAGATACTCAACATGAACACCTCTGAATACTATGCAAAAGGGCGTCATAAGTCGACATTGTTTATAAGATGCTATACGTATTGCCCACCCTTGTGGTATTGTCAAATTAAATAGTCTAACATTAATTTTCTGATAGCTGCACAAGATGGGATGTACTATTGACTTTTCCCGATATGGCAGAGCACATCAGAAGGTAGGTTTAAAATCGATGCTAAGTCATTCAGTGCAAATTTATTGTATGTAACTGTCACATCGCCTCTGCTTCAGTCCTAGCGCTTAACAGACTCAGTCTCCCAGAAGTCTCAGCAGCATACAAACATGGTCGCTGAGGACTGCACTTCCCAGCATTCTGCACGACCTCTGATTATCATTTATTTTCACCTGTTTTGTATTTATGCTCCTGCATTAAGGTTATTTAAGTGCTTTTGTTTAGTTAATGTGTTGCAAAGCGTTTAAAATGTTCTATCTCTTAAAGCTAAGCCTTTTCTTCCTGTTTCCGAGTGCCAGGTCCTTTGAATCTGGTTTTTGGACTTGTCTTTGCTTAAGCTTCTGAAAGGCCCATTTGTCTGTGTCTTTTGACCGTTTATTGGACTCTGCTTTTGCCTTACCTCGAGAAGACTGTTTGCCTGGGGATTTTTGACTACTGCCTGTTTTTGACCTTGATATTGCCTAGTGATTTGTACTTTGTTTGCCTGTGTCTTTTAATAAAATCTCCTGCAGTTACATCCGGCTCCTGCCTCCTTACCTGATGCCTCCTTTTACCAACACATCTGAGATCAATTTTGATATTAATGCTCTTACATTTGTCAGGTTTCCATAGACATTTTTTTTTCATATTGTGTACATAGAAGAAAAACCAAATCTACACTAGCTAAGTTGTTGAACATAGTCCTTTAATATATCACAAATTGCATATGTTAAATCCCTAGATTATCATCTATATAATTGAATATGTGGGACCTGGATGTATGTAGCGTAGTATCACAGATTTTTCACTATACATGAAAAATTGCCACGCTGGACCTTGGAGCATTGATCTGTGCTAGAATAGCTATTAGTTAGCTTGTGTTTGGTGTCCATCTTTCAGTTTCCTATCAACAGTGTTCTCATGACTGTGAGTGTAAATGTCGTGTCCGCAGACAATATGGCTGCAAACACAGACTATGACACAGACTACGATTCCCATGAGCACACACAAAGACATCACAGAAGACGCACTCCCACGCTCTCTGAATCTCCAGACTTCTAAATAGAGGCAGGTGCAGCCAATTAACACACACACACACACACACACACACACACACACACACTCAATTCCACTACCACCTTGCAAAGCAATAGTCTAGCGCCCCGTGTGTCTACTACTGCCGAGCCATTTGTTATCGTGTTTGAGTTCTGGTTTTTTAACTGTGTCTGTTTTCTGGTTTACGTGTATATCTGCCTTGCCTAGTTCAGTCAGTTTGTCTAATCGATTGATCTTTGCCTGTATACTGTTTTGGATTCTGCCTGCTGATTTTTGTACCTCTGCCTGATTGTTTTTATTAAAACACTGAACCGTTCCTGCATTCTCCCATGTCTACCAGCACATGACAGTAAACAATAAGCACAGTTCTATTTGACTGCACCGTATCTGTTTACACATCTCTCAACATTACAATTAAGGGAAAAATTTATATTCAATAATGATGAAACTTTGGGTGAAGCTAATATAAGATTATGTGATTATTTTATTAGAGTGAAATAATCCATTGGTTACTTACTAAATATTAATGATTAATCAGGAAGAAGTGAACAGTCATTGAATAAAGTTTAAAACACATTTTATATGTAAGGAACAAAATATGACAGAGATAGGAAATTAATCAATGAGATGGTGTGATACAGCCAGATATCCTCACAGCATCAAATTACAGCATATCCTGATGTGTTTTTCCCCTTTTAACCACAAAAATGTGCCAACAATTTTTGAATTATTTTGAATTATTTAAGATTTTTTTATTAATTAAAGCATGTCATGGTAGTACTTTTTATCCATTTATATCTACATTTACAGTTGTGGAACCTCCAGGAAACAAGTTAGAAAGTTAGTAATCAACAACTTCTGACCAATCAGAATCAAGAATTCAATAGATGTAGTAAAAATGTATTAATGTTACTCATTTACTCATAAATTTCTTTTTTTATTTATTAATAAATTACTTCCTCCAGCATAGATCAAATCAAGTCCCAGGACTCCACTACACTGCACAATTTCAAGCTGCCTCAAGGCTGTGATGATGAGCTGGGTCAGGTGTGATAGGAAACAAGATGCAGCTGAATTTTCACAAGGCAGCAAATCCTTAGCATTGGAGTTGAAATTTCTTGTTGAACTTTCACATTGATTAAGTAATACATGAACAAAGATTTAGAAGCAATCCCAAATTAGTAAATGATATATTACTGGTTAATAAATAGTTCATGATCAAAATTTAGAGTGTTATGAAACTTCAAAAGGAAACGCATGTCAATGTGTTTAATTAGGTCCAGGTGGAACAATGTCAAATCAAACTTTATAAATTGTGTGCTTGCTGCACACTGAATAAGTTTCCTAGGCTTCCCATTACACACTGAATGTCAGATGAAGTGAGACAGATGGCCCTTGGCATGCTGCAGGAGGGCATGGCATGTGTCAGTGTTACCAGCCGCCCTGGAGAAAACGTGCTCTGTTGTGTCCAGACTTTAGATGAGATTTGAGCAGATTGGCCGAACAGATGAGCCCCTAAGACATGGTCTCTGTCTCCTGGCATTCAACCTCATACAGCATCTGTAAGTCTCTCTGGATCCCAGTGGGTGGACATATGACCTGCCTACCAATGACCAGCAGCAACTATCAGACCTTTTTTCATGATGAAGAAGCCATCCTTCATCTCCGTATTAATACACTGGAGCTTTATGATAGAGATTCAAAGACACACTGGCCTTGTGCCAACTCACTCAGTACTTTTATTCACTACATAGTGCACAGTGCCATTTTAGTCACACATAAGAACACAATTGGGACTCTTCAGAGCACTATGAAATCCCACAATGAAGTGCAATAGGTTAGTATCCATAAGTACATTGACAGGTACTTATACGCTGCGTGTCCAAAAAAAGGTCACCACCTTTATTTAACAAAGCAAATAGGTAGGAGCCTCACACTGGATAATTACTGGATGGATGATTATGTTTCAACTGGCAACAAGTTATTTAACTTTAACTGATGCAGTGAGTAGCCTCTCATTTCTTAAACAACCATGTTGGAAGACACATCCTGTGGCCGAGGAAAAGATGTTAATCTGTTTCAGAATGGTCAAATTATTGGCATGCATCAATCAAAGAAAACATCTAAGCAGATTGCTGAAACTACTAAAATTGGGTTCAAAACTGTCCAATGCATTATTAAAAACTGGAAGGATAGTGGGGAACCATCATCTTCACGGAAGAAATGTGGGCAGAAAAAAATCTTGAATAATCGTGATCGGCAATCAACATGTGGTGAAATCAAATCGTAAAAAATCAACAGCTGAACTCAAGGCTATGTTCAACAGCGACAGTAAGAGCATTTCCACACGCACAATGTGAAGGGAACTCAAGGGATTGGGACTAAACGGCTGTGTAGCCTTAAGAAAACCACTGATCAGTGAGGCTAATTGGGGAAAAAAGGCTTCAATTTGCTAGGGAGCATAAAGATTGGACTCTGGAGCAATGGCATAAGGTCATGTGGTCTGATGAGTCCAGATTTGCCCTGTTCTAGAGTGATGGGCACATCAGGGTAAGAAGAGATGCGCATAAAGTGATTCAGCCATCATGCCTAGTGCCTACCCTACAAGCCTGTGGGGGCAGTGCTGTGATCTGGGGTTGCTGTAGTTGGTCAGGTTCAGCAA